>RJWT010018858.1:0-18606 GCA_004365215.1 Cuniculus paca
TAATAAACTTCCAACAGAAGAGTAATTGGCAAAGATTTTCTCCCATTTTAATGCTGTCTTTTTAATTGTTTTCCTTTGCTTTGGGGAAGCTCTATTATGCTTCCATTTGTTAATTCTTGCTATTATTTCCTGTGTTATTGGGGTATTATTTATGAAATCTTTACTTATGCCTATTCAGTTTGATTGCCATAGACTGTGAATATCAACTCTTGCCTGCTGATTTGAGGACCATTGCACAAAGGAAATTTTCATTAATATCTTCTTGTTGCTGCTGTTTTTCTTTCTTTCTTTGCTTCTTGATATTATCTATATAATTCTTTTCCTTATTCCCTTCTTTCATATTCTAACTTTTTTCTTGCAATCAGTTTTCTCTTTATGGATTTAAAAATTATTTTTTGTCTTCATATTTTATTCTAGATTTTTTTGTTTTTGTTTTTGTTTAAGATGTTGGTAGTGTTAGTTATTTTTATTTGGTTATTACTTTATTTCTTCATCTGGTCTGTTTCTTTTTTTCTTCTTTTCACCTTTTCTCTTTGAGATGCTAGGGACTGAACCTGACACTTCAATCACCTTGAGTGTTCATGTTTTGCGCTGCACTCCCAATAATCCTAGTGGTATTTTACCTTGCTCCAAACATGATCTGCTTCCTCTTGAATTTTGGCAGGATAGTCACTGTATGAATGGGTAGGAGTGCTCCAGCTGACATCCTCTCCTAAATCAGACATGGAAATGGGGGGTGGTGTCCTGAAGTCCACCTGCACAGTTACCCCTCTGAAGAACAGACAGAAATAACATAACTTTTGTAGGCTCTACATCTATAAGGAATTTCAGCTTCGTTTGCTGCCATAAGTTATCACATCATACATTGCTGAAAATATTCAACATCATAGATCATAGATCTATGATCTCAACCCTGTCACTCTCCATGAAAGAACTACAACTACATTAGTGCCTGATCAGAGGATAAAAGGTCCTAGCCAATCAAAAGAGCTAATAGCAGAATTATTTCGAGTTAGAGAGCCAATATCAGTAGTCTAATGAAATCCTTACTACCTTATAGGATCTTTCATTCTCAGTTCATATCCCACATATCCCACATAATATACTGTCTAAACCACACCCACTTTGGTTTTTTTGGTACTGGCAATTGAACTCAGGACCTCACGCTTGCCGGGTAAGCACTGTGCCGCTAAGCTATATCCCTGGCGCCTCCCCACACTTTGAATTACTAGAAGGATTGCAGTCTTGCAAGCTCTACAGAGAAATTTGGTTCCTTACTCTCCAATACATTACACTGCATTAAA
Source organism: Cuniculus paca (assembly GCA_004365215.1). Classification (NCBI taxonomy): domain Eukaryota; kingdom Metazoa; phylum Chordata; class Mammalia; order Rodentia; family Cuniculidae; genus Cuniculus; species Cuniculus paca. Next base: position 1,305 of record RJWT010018858.1, read on the forward strand.
AGCCACTTATAATAGCCAAAGAAGCCCAAGGGAAGCTACACTATCAAGATCAAACCAAATGAATTTATATTCAACGCTACACAACAAATGGATCTCATGACATATTGTCAAGAGAAGGATGCTTACAGAAAATTCTCTCACACAAAAATTAAAAAGATAGCCATTTCAACAGCTGTGAAAACCACAACATAGAAAAACAGCTTCTCAGCTTGTTCTCAGGGCCAAAGCTTCCCCCACTCTGAAGTCAGCTGCCAGTTGTGCCTGCCTTTGAGAAGCTCAAAGTTCACTGAAGTTAGAGTATTACAAGGAGAAGATCTTATGTAACAAGCTGTTGGATGAATTTATGGTTGTAATCCGAGAGTTGGGTATGGACTATTCAAATATCAGGAGATAAAACTCTGAGTAGGTGTGGCTTACAGATTTTAAGAAATTCCTGGTGAGATCTTTGGAAGAGAGGAAGCTTTTTTCTTTCTTTCTTTCTTTCTTTCTTTCTTTCTTTCTTTCTTTCTTTCTTTCTTTCATCATTTTATGACTATTCAATTAGATTGTGTGGGTGGGACTCTGGGAAAGGTCTCCAACTCTTAGGCAGGACCGTGCATTCCCTTGGAACAGAAAAGAAAGCACATTGGTCCTTGAGCTCCTGTCCCTCCATGATGCGGTTTTATGTTCTGGTCTTTGTCTCACTCACTGCTTGCACATCTTGGGGTAAGTGCTTCTGAAATATAATCAAAGGGAGTTGGGGGAGGCACATTTACAAATCCTTGTCCTGAGCCAAGGATGTTGGAGATGTGCACAGAAGAAACACATGACAAATCTGGTTCCACAGTGGTGATACACACCTTCTTGACTGGAGTGTGGTTGTGGAATCAGCCTACCTAGGAGGAAACTCTAAACTAAGATCCAACTACAGGCAATAGATGTAAGAGGGCCAGGAGATAACTTTAAAATTCACACAAGAGGAAATAAGCAGGTTTATTTTCCTATTTGTTCCCAGATCTATATGGGTCATGATGGTGGTTTAATAGAACATTAAATGCATGAACTCAGGAGTCAAAGTGAGTGTCTGAATTCCAGTTCTGTACTTCTGGACTGAGTGCCTTTAGGCAAGGTACTTAGCTTTGTTATGCTTAGGTTGCCTCATCTCTAGAATAGGGTTGACAGTGGTGCCTACTTCAGTGACCTATAATGAGGATGAAATGGGTTGTTTTTAAAGCAGTATTGAGGATGCCCAACCAGAAGAGATGTGGGAAAGGGATAAGGGAGTTGGTTTAAAATGGAGTGCATTAACAGGAAATTTATCATGTGGCAAATCAGACCATGATTCATTGGCCACTGAAAGGATATTCACAGTTCCTAAAGGACAGGTCACACACTGGGACTGGGAGCACAAGAGGAAAAGCACAGAATCCATCAGGAGCCAGAGGAAGACGGGGAATTTGGGGACAAGCCTTTGATGTGGATTCAATTGAAAGGAAGGGAAATGCAGAGAAAGTTGGAATTGTGTCGTTGGAAATTAGGGCATAGGAGCTGTGCTAGCTGCCTGGATTCTGGATCTGGGTGATTGAGGCAGGTGCATGTTGACCCAGGGTCTGAAAACCAGATGTAAGAGGTGGCTGTGGTGTGGCCTACAGATTGGTTGTACCCTAGGAGCAACAGTACCTGCAGGACCAACAAAGCTTTTAAGGTCAACACATCAGATATAGAAAACAAATCTATTGTTTGTCAGGGCTATAGCAAGCCACCTGAACATACATTTGTGCCATTTTATAGACAGAGAAATTGAGACTCACAGTGTGATCTGGTCTCCCAAGACCAGCTGAAAAATCATGCTGAGGTCTATCTCTGACTCCTGAAGTCAGACCAGTGCTCAGACATCAGTGCCCTGATCATCTAGATTATATCATCTCTTGGGTTGTGTGAGACAGTGAGAGACCTGGAAATGAGGTATAAGAGGAGACCCAGAGATAGAGTGAAGCATTCTTTTTTGCTTGTTACCCTGAACATGCAAACATATTTCTGTCTTTAGGAAGTCTATGTGCTCTGATTCTAAATCCTGTTTGCTCCTCTGCTCAGTGAGCATAACACATTCAGCAAGGCATTTTTGTAGAAATAATATAAAGAAAATGTCATGGTTGTCAAGCATAGATTAAGTGCTCACCATATGCACACTCCACGTGACATAAATGGTAACTGTTTTGACCATTCTTGTTTGTCTCTGTTACTCTGTCCAACCATATTTTTACCTGGGACAGTGTGAAGGTTATCACTGGGTTCCATCTAATTCATCTAGTTTGAAAGTCATCATTGATCTAACACAATTCACATCTAGTGATTTGTGCTTAGACTTTACCCTCCATGATCTCTTTGAAGCACCCAGCACTCCTGCCGATCCCTCCTCCTTCCTGGGCTGCCATGACGCTGTGCCCTTCTCCTGCCCCACTCTGTCTCAGGTACAGCTGTCTCTGAGCTTTATTTTCAGCTTGTTCTTTTCCCTCACACAGGTCTGTAATGAAGTCTCACACACACACCCATGATGTGCACCCTCACCTTCATGTGGATGCCACTGCCTGTCCCTGACCACTTCCTTTCACTACTGTGGTGCCTCATTCTGTGGCATTTTCTTACTAGAATTCTCATTGACTTCCCCACTGAATATGTCTAACATGGAGCCAGGATCTTATACTTGCTCTTTAGTCCCCTCCTTTCCTGTCCACAGCTTCCACATCTGGTCAGGGAGCAAGACTTCCTTCATAATTCTTCCTTTATGTCTCCATACATCTTTATAAATATTTTTCCTAATTAAAAAAATAACCAATCTTCAGCACAGAAATCTTTGACTGGAAAAAGAAACCAGCCATGTCTCCATCCCTGAACATCTCCAAGAACATGAATTACAGGAAGTCTACTTTGGGATGACTAGTAATAATTAGTAACAAAAAGGAAAGCTGCATGGGATTATTAATAACTCTGTTTATTTGTAATATTATTTCCTACAGTTTTCAGTATTACTAACTAGCTCTGTTGGAACAAATCTTATTTTTTTTTCTTTCTAGTTATGCAATTTTAGGGAGATATTGACATACTTTTTCTTTTTTTGAAACGTAACAAATTGTCAGGACAAGAGTTCAGAAGTCATGTCCTAGGAAGGACACTCTGATATGTTGAGGTTAGAGAGGGCCCAGAGAAGGGAAAACTGTGTGGGTAACCATAGTCAAATGTCTGAAAATCTACCCAGCTCATGAAGGATGATCAGGTTATTTTCCCTGGATGCATGGCACTGGAAACTAAGGATGAAGAGAAAGGGGCAGGGACGTGAGGAAGAATTGTCTGCTGTGCAAGAATGGAGTGGATGGAATAGACAGGCACTTTCAGTTCTCTGAATGGACCCACTCCCAGCAATCTGAGACTATCATAGAAGCTTATTGTGTCCTTTACTTCAGAAGTGCTCCTGCTCCATTTAGCCCACTAAGTAAAACCTATTCGCTCAGCCTGTCATTTGAGTCCCTTATTCCATATACCTGTGCATTCTGTGATGATCTTCCACTGTCAATGGACTACATATTGCGGTTTTCCTAAGCCATTCAGGATATGTTTTGTTGTCTGTGGGTCTCTGCACTTTCTCTTATTCCTGCTTCATCCATCCCATTCCATCCTCACTTTATTCTCTCCCTTCCTGCTGCAAATCCTAGATCCTCTGTGATCCCACCAATCAGAAGGACTTACTCCATCTTCCCAGTCATGTAGCACCTTTCTCATTTCTCTCCAATGACAACACTTTCTTCTTCCCAGCATTATATCAAATTGCTCTGTGGCTCTTTTCCCTATGATGTCGGTCTCCTGAGAACAAGTTCTCCTCCTTTTCATCCTTTTATCCAGCAACAGCTCAGCACCAGGTTGCTAATGAGTATGTGCTTCTAAAGTCTTATAAATAGGACATGAAAGGTTGCATTCATTGTCAGCATCACCTTGGCTTTTTAAATTTCTTTTAGAATGTTTTGTTTTTCTACCTCTACTTCCACTTTACTCTTTCAATTAGCCTTCAGAGTTAGGAAGGACAGTGTTCCTCATCCCCATGATACTAAGAAGAAACTGAGGCCCAGCCAGTTTAAGTGACTTAGTCAAGGTTACATGCCTAAAAGTAGGCAAAACCCACCTGGATTCTGGGCCTCACCTTTTCTCTCTGATGAGTTCTCTTTTCCTCTCTATGTCTAGCAGGACACACATCCTCGCCACCTGTGGTAGACACTGCGCATGGCAAAGTCCTGGGAAAATATGTCAGCTTGGAAGGACTTGCACAGCCTGTGGCTGTCTTTCTGGGAGTCCCTTTTGCCAAGCCTCCTCTGGGATCCCTGAGGTTTGCTCCTCCACAACCTCCAGAGCCTTGGAATTATGTGAAGGACACCACCTCTTACCCTCCCATGTAAGTTGGTGGGGGTGCCTTTGTCATCTTTCAGTGGGGATGTTTTTCTCAGGGTGATGTAGGAAAGAATTAAAATGTTATGCTGATTGGTTCTACTTTGTTCTGGAAACATTACGAACATTTAAAACACTCCAGAGCTGTCACATATTTCTAGATCATTTTATTTAGCACATAGTTATCGAGCTCCAATTGTGTGCCAAGCGTGCTCTCAGTTCTTAGAATGCACTGGAGAACAACACTTTCCAGAAATGGGAAGAGAAACAAAAGTCAATATGGAGGGTTAAAAATTAATTTAGTAACAGGTTAAAATAGGGTACATGTTTTCTGAGAGCAGAAAAAAACAGTTGAACAGATGAGGGAGATAAGAGGTAGTGTTGTGATCTATCTTGAGACCAAGTTGACTGAATATTTGTCAGTACTGGAGAAATAAAATTCTTTCCCAATTTTGACATTAAGAATGTGTTTTTATAAATATTATGCCGCTTGTTTTTGGAAAAATTCCCTGAAATAGAAGTCTCAATGCATCCTTTGTTGGCTCTACACATGCCACTTAAGAGGTCTACCAACTTGTCATTTGAGAACCTCAGTAATTTGGCAGCTTGCAGACAGAAATTCCACCACCTTGGTCTATTGAACACTGAAAATGTCACTTATAATGTACTTGGGAAAATAAGCACTACATAGTGTGGATCAGTTTCCTATGCAATCCTTGGCCGGCTCTCTAGATTCTGTAAGGTACTCAGGATTCTGTGGATTGTTGTGCCTTGTCTTTCTCACCTGTAAAATAGGGATATGAAGAGAATCTGTGCTAGGGGTGGATTCTGTGAGGTTTAAATGAGTACTTGAAAAGAATTTAAAACAGTGCCTGACACACTGGGGAACTCAGAATATGTTGCAGGTAGTAATCTATGTTGCATCTTAGAGACCTCTTATGGGGGTGGGGAGACCGTATAGTGATTGCCTGGGGCAGAGTAATAATGGAATGCTAGCATGGCAGGGCTGCAGGATCCTTACACAACAGACTGATTGGGCCCAGAACGAAAAAGGAATTTACCCATGATCAATCAGTACATCTATGCCTGAGGCAGTCCTGAAATGCAGTTTTCCTGAAGTTACCCCAAAATTTCATTCTGAACTACTGAGCATAATTTCTTACATTAGAGGGAGTTCTAGTTGAAGGAAGTCTACTAATGATTGGAATGTGATTACTTGGTAGAAGAACAGGGTTACCATCCAGCCCGGGAAGGAATGGTTCTACAGGAAATGTCATCTCCCATGGAAGAACAGCACATGGGCAACCTCTTGTCCCAGATCCATGCATCCTAAAAACTATGGAAAAGCTAGAGTTCCAGGGTTCCTATCAGGATCTCCAGACAGCTTTCTACCCATTGCAATCCCTTCAGTCCAATGATGGCAACTTCACGTACAGGTTTAAAACTCCCTGTACAAGGTACAGCCGTAGGTACCTTTCCCAGTTTCCACCTGGTTGACCCTCTGGTGTTTTTCCTTTCCTCCTAGGTGCTCCCAAAATGCAGAAGGGAATCAGATTCTCTCTGACCTCTTTACCAATAGGAAGGAGAGCATTCCTATCAGGTATTCTGAAGACTGTCTATATTTAAATATTTATACCCCGCTGGACTTGAAGAAGAAAAGCAGTCTGCCGGTAAGCATGGCACCACCAGTCAAGACTTGTGAGGTTCGGTATCCAGAAACTCTGAATGCAGAATAGAAGAGGATAAAGTCAGCTTGGGGCAAGAGCACCACAGGTTTTGACAGATTGGGGCCAGATCTTCCTTTCACCACAGGAAATGCAAGTTTTCCTTATCTCAGCCTACCCTAGTAACCTCAAGTATCTTGGGGGAGTTTGGTGTGCACCTGAAATGCACACTTTAATAATTCTAAGCTTCCTGAGACTAATAGAAGAAGAAGAATGAACACCCAGTTACTGGATTAAGGATATGATTCCCAGAACAGCTAAAATATAATTTTCAAGAAGTTAGAACAGGAAAGAACCTTAGAGAAAACCGAAAAACTCAATGATTTCTTTTCATCAGGTAGAGAAATTGAGGCCCAGAAGGGGAAAGGGAGGTCACATCACAGACTGCCAATACAAGATCTGCAGTTTCTGACTTTTAATTCAGTGTTGTTTTGACAGAGATTAGGAAATAGGGCATGTGTCTCATCTTTCTACATAAAGTACCTGCAAGGGCTTTCACTGTCTTGTGAAAACTGACATTGCCTAGTGACTGAGGTGTTGCGTGTGAAACCTGGATAATCTCAGTAGAAATTTCCTTGTTTTTGGCCAATCCTGTGAGATTTCTACGGTGGCTCACTTCCCTCCCTAATTACCTCTGGCACAGGCTGATGGTTCAGTGACTCAGCACTTCCCAAAGAATAAAAGACCAAAGGTGAGGCAAACTGCAGGTGCACGGGGGTGGGGACAGGAGCACGTGCTGGCGCAGAGGAAGCCCACAGTTCACGAGGTAAAAAGGGAGGGTCAGTACCGATCCAGGTTTTAGGAACATCTTGGCATGGACCCCAGGAATGTGGGTGAAGGATGTGATTTTGGAGGTTGGTCTTGCATGTGTTTGTAAGGAATATTGAGGTGGAGAGGAATATTTTCTCATTTATTCATTCTTTCTGTTACCTAGTGTTCACATGCACACAGATTTGGGGGTAACAAAAAGGAGAAAGAAACCATAAGAACACAATCCTGCCTTGAAAGAGCTTGCCATTTGTGTTGCAGAGACACATGGTAACTTCTCCGGCATATCATTGCTGACCAGCCCTTGGGTTCAGACTTCATTTAAAGATCATTGTGTTTCAGTCCCTACCCTGGAGACAAGCAAGAAACAGAGGTGAAAGAGAAAGGGACTGTGGGGACCTGGAGTCAGGACTCCCCCCACCCTCAGGTCCAGACAGTGTTGAGGACTAGAAGTTTGAATTTAAGTCCTATGTCTCCCTTTGAGTAACCTAGAAGCTCTGACAATTTCTTAATTTCTTTGAATGTCTGTTTCCTCAAATGAAAATAATTCCATGAGTATTCAGTGATGACTGTCAAGATTCATTCAGTCCTGGCTGAGTACAACCAACACTGATTACACACGAAGAAGAGCTGCAGAAGGATATTCTTCTTGCCTGAACAGTCGGATTACTGTGCTGTATTTGTGGGTTGCTGTCAGCAGGCAGCTCAACACATGAGTTCTGGGGCCAGATTGTCTGGTCAAGTCTCGCTGCTACCTCTTTTAGCTGTAGGATCTTGGGCAATAAAGTGGCCCAGGTTTTTTACAATCAATTTTCTTACCTTTTTCATAGATATTTTTCAGTGCTGGGAACACTGAAAGTTGTAGTTGATGTTATAATCTATTTTCTATTTGCAGTATTATTAATATTATTTTACTCTCATTTCCTCTCTGGTATGTGAACTTTTACATACAAGGAAATGGTTGATGAATTATTCTCCTTAGTGTACTGCCATTTTCAACTCTCAACACAGTCCCAGGTACATAGTAGGTCTTCACATAATGTTAGTCAAATGACTGAAGAAATCCTGAAGGAGGTTATTATGAAGCTTGGCTGAGGAGGACATGTAGGATTTAGGTTGCAATGGAGGTAAAGTAGAAGCATAGTGGGAACAGATCCATGGGGGATATTTTAAGTATTGAGATGATGGAACTGCACTGGAAGTGTAACACAAAAGAGTTAACTGAGATAAAGCCAAAACCCAAGCGCTTTCTCTTTCTCTTCTGTATATTCAGCTAGTTGCATCATCCAGGCATGAGAATGGTGGAGTGTTGGGGAGAACAAGGCATCCTTGGTCTTGGATGTACTTTTCATGACTTTCTCATTTTGAAGAGCCTTGGCAGGACATGGCTCATGGGTCTGGGGAGAAAGGCAGGGGTAACTAGTGGGTACTGAGTGTGGTGATAGCCTGGGCCCAGCTGGTAGAGTTGGGGAGGAGAGAGACTGCCTCTTGTAACATGGCTGGTGTTGGTGAACTTTGGGTAATGGCCTCCTTGAGTTATAGCAAAATACTGTAAGTGACCAAATCAGAAAATCTCTGAGGTCTTTTCCAATAGCATTTTTTGTAATTAGTGTGGCTGTGTTCTTTTTGCTCAGGTGATGGTGTGGATCCATGGAGGTGGTCTGGCGATTGGTGGGGCATCAACCTATGATGGACTGGCCCTCTCGGCTCATGAAAATGTGGTGGTGGTGACCATTCAGTACCGACTAGGTATCTGGGGATTCTTCAGGTAAGATATTGAACTATTTTCTCTGCACATTATCTTCTGTGTTGGTTTATTTTATGTTGATATAACAAAGTACCAAAGACTGGCTAATTACTTTTAAAAAAAAAGTTGTGTAGTTCATTTCAACCTTGGTGATTTCATCTGATTGGTCTTTGTTGACAGTCCCTTGGCCATGCTGCAATGTGGTATATAGAGAACCCTTTCCCATCCTCAGTGCAATTCAGGAAGGTTTATAATTATAATCCCCTGGAGAAGTTATTGGAATTCCAACCAGTTAATTCCAGTCTACCACTTCCAGTGCAACCCATGGCGAGAAGAAAAACACTGAGACATATACACAGTTGTGGGGAGACAAGGGGTCCTAAATCCAGCCAAGATGGTGGCTTACTGGAACAAAGGCCTTGACCCAGTGCCCTGCCCAGGTTTTATTGATCCTCCATGAGGGGAGTGGCTTGGGAATGAGTGGCGGGAAATATGTTCTACCATGACTACCATGAGCTGGGCTAGGTAGGAGGTCTGAGATCATCTCCGCAATATGCAGAGGGCAAGAAATGCAGAAATTTGCATAAAAATTGAGATAACATCTAATAATTTGAGGTCAGTGCTTCAGTTCTGATGTACAATCTTTTAGCCTTGGGAAGTCACAGCCTCTTTCTCGAGGCTTGGTCCCAACCAACCACGTGGAGCACGGCTTTCCATCCCACCTGGCTCGACCACCTCAACCACGTATTTGGGGAGTCACTGGGTGGGGTAACACTGACCTGTCACTTTGACTTAGAGATTATACATCAGTTCCTGAGCCAGCCAAATTTGCATTGCTTAAAGCCAATTGAAGGGATAAAGAGATAACCTAGCCAGCTCTGTACATATCAATACATGGAGATAAGGCCAAGTTTATCCAAAATGGAGATAGGTGCTCATCTTTTCAAGGACAGTCAACTCTGTGGTTTCCCACAGTGGTGGAAATCAGAAAGGGAATCTTCAGCAGAAAGGTTAGGTCACAGCATAAACAGGAAGCCAGAGACCAGAATCTGGGACTTTCTTGTTCTTTTATAGCAACTCATTCTTTTGGGAGTTAACAAGCATCTCATGAGCCTTATGTTAATCTCTTTTAAAGACAGGAGCCCTAATAGTCTAGTCATCCTTCACTAGTCCTCTCCTTTTACGGGTTCTACCAACTCTTAACACTGGCACATGCCAGCCAAACCATAGTGGCTGCACAGCAATGATGTGAGGTCTCAGCTGACTCATCCCATCCTTCAAAACACCCTTTTCTAAAGTTCTTAATACTATATCCACTCCCTTCATTATTGGGTCTCACTGAACTTTCCATTTACTATTCATACTTGTTTATTTACTTCTGAGCTTTTGCATGGGCTGTGTCCATGGAATTCCTGCCCTACCTGCCCATCTCCTATTCATCCTACAAGGCCCAGCCTTCATGAAATACTCATCTCCTTTTCACCTGTGATATCAACCAGTGCATGGCAAAGCTTCAAAAATTTTCTCTGTTCCCCAGTTCCCCTTCTGTGATAGGGTATACGCTGTGCATCTCCTAGGAAAGTAAGGAGGGGCACTCTCAAGGAGGGAGTGTAGTGAGTGCTTGTGCAGACAGATTTTCAACTAAGCATACTGCCAGGCTATTCCCAACAATTGTCAACAACAGTCTCCACCGGTGCCTGGACTGACCTAATGGGACCTCTCCACACCAACCACCAATAGCCACTCCTTCTTCCCTAAACTGCTTTGTTCTCCTTCCCACCTCCTGGCCTGCTCCTTTTTAGCACTTTTGCTAACACCTCTCGTCTCCTGCCTCCAATTTCTGTGTCCCCTTCTCCATTAATCCCTGGGCAACCTCAGAAGCACTTTCACAGCTCCTTTTTTGTAGCATCCACTTGTCTTTTCATGCCAGGTGACATCTTTAGCTACCTTCTCCCATATCCCTGGATGTCTACAAGATGCCTCCTTCTTTATATTGACAGTCTTTGAGATCCACTACTTCTCACCCAACAACGACTCTTCCTCTTTTCCCACAAAAGCCTCTGTGAAGCCTCCATTCTCCCTTTTCCTCAGTATAAAGCCCTGGTGGGGAGCCTGGACTCATCTTTTTCTTACTACTAATGCCCATATGACTAGCAAAGCCTCTTGGTTCCACCTTTTAAAGGTGTATTTATCCATCTACTTCTTACCAATGTTTGCTTGCCCCATAATTAAAGGCCTGTGCCTCTGATTATTTTTCTGACTACGCCTCTACCCTGAATGATAACCACATATTTTTATTAACCTTTTATTTTTAACATGATGGGTGCTTCAAATAAAAACTAGAGTGCTCATGTGAGAAATAGCTTAAATGATGTTGTGCCTCTTAGGAGGGCTCCTATGTTACTTGCCATGTTATAGAAGTCCTGGCCAAGGCTTGCAGCAAGCTCTTTAGCTGTCCCTCATATTAGTCACACTCACATTTTCTTTTTTTGTCCCTGGGCTTTGTGTACCTGCTATTTCTCCTAAATGAAATTCCCTTCATTGATAATTTATAAGACCCATGTGCTCATTTTATCCTGATCTCTACCTAATGTTACTGCCTCAGAGGCACTTTTCCTGGTCATGAGACCTGAAATATCATCACACTGTCCCACACCTCTTTCCTTCTTTCTCTCTTCCTCTCTTTCTCTCTTTCTCTCTTTCTCTCTCTCTCTCTCTCTCTCTCTTTCTTTCTTTCTTTCTTTCTTTCTTTCTTTCTTTCTTTCTCTCTTTCTTTCTTTCTCCTTCCTTCCTTCCTTCCTTCCTTCCTTCCTTCCTTCCTTTCTTTCTTTCTCTTTTTCTTTTTTGCTTTTCTTCTTCCTCAAAGTACTTTCAGCAGTTGACATTGTATTTTCTTTTTACCATCCATTTATTTGTGGTCTTTAATGTGACCTGGATGTCATCAGAGATTTCATTTTTTCTTACCTATTTTTATCAAAGATGTGATCTAGCTCTTTGGTCAGTTTTGGATGCTTGGTAGGTTCTCAGTCTGAATTAGCTAGGTGGATGAGTGTAGATCTCTCCCTAGAACACTACTGCAGGAATGAGAAGCAGGTAAAGACCCCTGTGTCAAGTATGCAGAGTCTAAGCTCTTTCAGGAAGATTAAGTGAAAGGCCCTAAACCACTTTGCTTCCTGAGAGCACTGCTGAGATAATTCTATTTCCCATTCCCACTCTATTTCTTGCAGCACAGGGGATGAACATGGCCATGGGAATTGGGGCCATTTGGATCAAGTGGCTGCACTGCACTGGGTCCAGGACAACATTGCCAACTTTGGAGGGAACCCAGGCTCTGTGACCATTTTTGGAGAATCAGCAGGAGGTGAAAGTGTCTCTGTTCTTGTAAGTGTTCCTGCTACCACTGTCTTAGTTACTTTTCTTGTTACTGAGACAAAATACCTGACACCCAAAGTTGAAACAGGAAAGGTTTATTTAGCTCACAGTTTGTAGAAGTTTTAGTTCATAATCATCTGGCTCCAAGGCAGAGTGGCATGGTAGACAAGTGTCATAGAGGAGAAACAGTTCATTGTGGGCAGAAGGTAGCAAAAAACAAGGGATGACCATATCCCTTTCTATCCCTTATATTTTGTCCAGGCTACTTAGGGAAGTTGGCACTCACACCTTTAATCCTAGTGCCTTTGATCCTAGCATTGCACCATGAATCAGTTCCAGTCTCATGCACTCTAGATCCAGTGACCTCTGAAAAAACCCCACCTATGACTCCATGCAGCTTTGGGGGGAAATCTAGATACAAGCTGTAATACAGAACTCAGGCCCAGGGTTGGTATCATTGCTGGTAGAACCTCTTGGAGATCAGTCAATCCAGTCATGTGTCTCTGTGTTCATAAGAACTAGATCCAGAACTGAGTCTACCCCGTGCCTAGCATCAAATTGGGAAGAACTAAGGCCCAACTCTCCTTGGACTGTAGGGGGATCAGGCTTAGCTTAATTTTATGGGGCCCTAAGACTCTCCAATTTCAATGTTTAGTAATGGCATTCCTCTTCTTTCCACTTGAGTTTTCATTACTCTTCCTAATCATTTTTCACATTAGGGCTTACCTTGCTTCTCTTGGGAAGTAGAGATAAATATAAACTATACATAGCAAGGGGAAAGGACATGAGTTGGATAAAGCATCATTTGACTCCAGACCAGATGCACATACTCAGGGGACTTGAGCACTGAGAGAAGTCAGGTACTTCCTCACAGGTGTCCTGATAGTTTATCCAGGTGCAAAAGAGAGGGCAGTATTCTTTGGGACTGTGGGGCAATGAAGGACTTGGGGAAACAGGTGAGCAGAAGGAGGGATGGGATGGAAAGTTTGATATACAGGCCTAACCTTGAGTCATGAGATGTCTTGCTGGTATGGGAATGGATCTGGGGGACACTGATGGAAGTTATAGAGGATATTGGAAGCCAAAAGATAGCATGTAAGCATTCAGTGTAGAATACAGGGTCAGTCCTATTGCTGTATTTTTACCCCAGATATTGATTTCATACTTGAATACTGAGAAGAAAATGTTACATATTTTTATAGTAGAGAAAAAGAAAAATAGTTAAACCTAAAGAAGAAAATAGTCAAACACCTTCCTACTCTTCTTGAATGGTCACTGTGAATTTTAGGGTATGTATTTCCTTAGTATTTTCCACAGTTCATATGTATATATCCATCTTTCCATGTCTCAGTTCTCTTTCTGTCCATCCATTCTCTCTCTCACTCTCGCTCTCTTTGTCATATCTATTTATCTGTCTCTGTTATTTCTCCATTTTAAAGTGTAGTGTGACATAAATATTTCCTTAAAATTAAGACTCCTTATGTAATATTATGTTTTATTATTGCATAGTATTCTATATTAAGAATAAAAATTATTTATATCTCCAATATAATATTAGCACTGTGGGTTATTTCTAATTTTTCCTACTATAAACAGCATAAAAACGCTTAGATATTATTGTTTACCTTCATTATCAGTTTTCCTTTCCTTTCCTTTCCTTTCCTTTCCTTTCCTTTCCTTTCCTTTCCTTTCCTTTCCTTCTTCTTCCCTTCCTATTCCCCTCCCCTCCTCTCCCTTCCCTCCTTTCCTTCCCCCTCCCCTCCCTCACCTGCTTTCTCCTCCCTTCTCCTTCCCTTCTCTTTCTTTTTCCTAAGTTGCGTATCAAACCCAGGACTTTGGGCATGCCATGTAAGCACTCTATCCTGAACAACACTTTTGTAATAGTTGCTTTTCTTAGAATAAATTCTCCGTAATGTCAACTTTGAAACAGAATTTGTTGCAAGAAATACTGAAATGTTTTTTCCAAAATTTTGGTTGTTGTCATGGGTGCATGCCACATACTTCTAGTATTATCCTTTACTCTGGGCTGGTTCCATTCCTCCAAGGTTTTCCTGGGGAAACAGAGACAGAGCCTGGGAAACAAGAAGGAAATGGGAGGAGCTGCCATATGTAATGAGTGGTAATGGCTCCAGTTGAATGGGTAGATAGAGGAGTGGATAGATGGAGTCTTAAAGAATATGCAAATCATTGACCTGCTGAACCACGAGCATCAACTCTCCTCCTCTGCGTTTCTCTCTCAGGTGTTATCTCCACTGGCTAAGAACCTCTTCCACAGGGCCATTTCTGAGAGTGGGGTGGCCCTAACTGTTGGTCTGGTCAGGAAGGACGTCAAGCCTTTGGCTGAGGTAGGTCTCACCCTGGACAGCTGCTCTGCTGGAATCCACAGGGCCATTTCTTGTTGTAGGATTCTGTTGAGATGCTCAAAGGATCACTGAAGTCAGAATGGCTGAGCAGGAAGTGCTATTGCAAGGCTTGCATTTAAATCATATTACACACTTTATACAGTATTTTCCAGTGAGTCCTCATATTCAGACCTTCTGTGATTCTGAGCAAGCCTTACTGTGTGGAAGACATAATATGCACCTCAGCTCATCACCTGTATTAACTCTTCGTATAAGTGAAATGCAATGATTACCCTCACCTATGAATAGGGAAACCAAGATGCAAAGAGATTGAGGGGCTTGATGGAGATCAAATAGCTAGAAAGTAAAGGATCTGGGATTTGACAGCAGACAGTGAAGTCCTGGATGTGAGCTCTGTGTGCCCATGACAAAGAATCTGTCTTGAGACTATGAGAATTAAACTATGAGAATATTGTGAGATATATATATATATATATATATATATATATATAGAGAGAGAGAGAGAGAGAGAGAGAGAGAGAGAGAGACAGAGGCAGAGAAAGAAGAAAGAGAGTGAGAGAGAGAGAGAATGAAAGATATTTACTGGATCATGTCATAACTAACTTCATAATTATTGAAAGAAGCAACACCCTGTGGGATTCAGAACCAATACCTCTCAGAACCCATACCTACTGGTCTAAAGTATTTGCAACTACCCCGAATTCCAACTGCATTTTATAAACTGGGTGCTGTATAAAACTCCTCTGTCTACATTGATGGAGAGAAGTGACAATGCCTTTGAACTCAGTTTGACTTGTACTATCTACAGAAAATTGCTATTGCTGCTGGGTGTAAAACCATCACATCAGCTGTCATGGTTCACTGCCTGCGCCAGAAGACAGAGGAAGAATTGTTAGAGATCTCAGAGAAAATGGTAGGTGCCTGCATTCTAGTGGCCTTACCCTGTGTACTTGACCCCCTACTTTATCCCTTCAGGTGTTTTCTTGACTTCATTAAACCATCTGGGATAGTTTCTTACCTTTCAGCAGTCCTGTTAGGCTACAGATCTAAATTGGAATATCATTTTTCCTTGTTTGTTATTATTCTTTTTTTCTTTGTCTTTTTGAGACAGGGTTTCACTATGCGGTTCAGGCTGGCCTTGAGCTCACTTTGTAGCTCAGGTTGGTCTCGAACTCACAATGATCCTCCAGCCTCAACCTCCCACGTGCTGTAATTACAAGTGTGTACCACCATGCCCCGATCCTGTTTTGTTATGGATTGGTACAAATGTCAAAAATGTCCAATAACAACATGTTTTAAAATTATATAACCATCCCCCAGCTCTTTCAATTATATTTGATATTCTTATTTTCAGAATTGAATATTCTACATTACTGTAAGCAACTACCATCCTGGATTTTGGGGATGGGAATATTAAGTATGATTTTTTTCAGAAAAGAATAACTATTAATCTTGGTGGATTTAGATGCTAAAATTTACAAATTATAACACAGCAGTGACTTGTTTTACTAGATTTTCTAGTAACTCTGACTCAGTTAGAATAACTTGTATCAAGGGCCAGGGGTTTAGCTCAGTGGCCTAAGTGCCTGTCTGGCAAGTGCAAGGTCGTGAGTTCAATCCCTGGTATCACCAAAAAAAACCAAAAAACAAACAAACAAAAAAAGAATAACTTGTATCTACCTATCATTCATCTATCATCAGTCCATTCTTTCATATATCCATCCTTCTGTCCATGTAATTCATTAATAATTTCTTCAATCCAGTATTTATCTATCCATAGGTTTTCATTTGTCTATTTTCAACGAGGTACCTCAATCCCAATGAGGTATCAACCAACATATGTCCATGTTCCTTCACTCCGTACTCCAAAAGCACTGACACATCCATCACCTATCTGCTGATTTTCATCTGTTTATCCATTTCATCTGTATTCATCCAATTATAGTTGTATTGAGCTGCCCATTAGTCCATCTCACCATGCTAAGTGTATGGGAGGGTGCTGTCAGGAGAGATGACCTGAACATAAGTTGACCATAGTCCCTTCTCACAGGGAACTCTCCAAGGATAAGCAAAGCCATATACTTAGTGGGTTAAATGTACTGGGAGTACAGAGAACAGATGCATTAGTAATGGCCTGTAAGGCTGCTTCTCAGAGAAGGTGACATTTGTGCATTTATGGGTGGTTATGACCTTTCCACTATCACAAAGAAGCTTAGTAGGACAAACATCCAACGAGAACAACATCCAGGGCACATGAAAAACACTCCCTTTCCAGAGGAAGTTGTGAGCTCAGGAGTTATCTGAGCTTCTTAGTTTTCTTAGTCTTCTTTGGGTCTCAACACAAGAAGAAATGCTCCTGTACCTCCAGGGCACGCTTCTAGCACTGGGTTTTGAGATGAGTCCATGAATAGACACTAATGTGATGCTTGGGCTTAGGTCCTGATTCATCAGGTCAAATCAGTCAATCACTATTCAAAAAATTAAGACACTGCTGTTTTTCTAATATTGGGAAAAAGGAAAATATTTCAATCATTCTCCATGTGGCACAAGAGGACCCAGCTTATGCAGAGGTGTTTGTTGACTTTGGGAAAATGCAGAGAGCTTGTGATCCCAGGACATCTTTCTGAGTCATTGTGGCATGCTTCCATGATTGCCACTGTCCTCAGTACACACACACATGCATGCACACACACACACAAACACACCTGACTTGTGGGGACTACCACTCATAGTGGGGTGTCCCCAGTGATTGCTGTTCACACATCTCGGTCAGATCTGCTAGCTAATGCAGACAATTTCAGTCCCCATGAAACCTTGCAATCCTGGTGAACATAGAGCAAAGAAAAGCTTGAGCTGATATGAGATTCACTGAGTTTGTATGAGTCAGAGTTTCCTAATACAAAATGAGAGAACTA
>RJWT010018859.1:0-18675 GCA_004365215.1 Cuniculus paca
TGTTTGGGAAGGACTGGAGGTGCAAGATTGCATTTTGCTCTTTCATTTTGTCATTTTCCTGTATTCCACTGTGGGAGGTGAATCCAACGTGCACAGTTGAGGTGACAAGGCTAGGTGAAACTCCCAATGCACACCTTCAGCTCCAGCCAAGACTACCACTGTGGCTGTTCTGTTGCTGGGTGGTGTCTGGGTGGAGCCCAGGCAGGATGCCAGGGAAGCTCCAAACTTCCCATGCCAATGGTGAAGGGGTGCAGACTCCTACCTGTCTGTTGGTAAGGTCCCAAGCTGCACAGCCAGGTGGAATTTGCTGTGCGCCCCCCCAACGCAAGTGAGGCCCAGAGAAGCAGCTGCCAGGCTGCTCCAGGTGAATGCATGGGGCCTAGGCAGGACCCCAGAGATGCCCAAATGGCTGGGCCAATGGGGGACAGACACAAACCTCCACCAGGCTCCTGGCAAAGTCCCAACCTGAATGGCTAGGTGGAATTCGCTGGCTGCACCCCAACCCAAGCTGGGCCCAGGGCATCCGCTCTGGGTGAATGGGCAGGGCACAGGCAGGCAGGACCTCAGGGACGCCCCAAACGTCCCTGGCTGACAGGGGCTGGGCGCCGATTTCTATGGGTCTGGTCACCTGATCCTAAGGTGCACAGCTAGGTGGTGTTCGCTACACTTACCCCGGACCCAAGCCGGGTCTGGAGCAGCCTCCGCCACGCTGCTCCCGGTGAATGGGCAGGGCGCAGGTAGGCAAAGCCCCAGGGACACCCCGAACGTCTGTGGCGATGGGGGATGGACACAAACTCCTACCGGTCTCTTGGTGAAGTCCCAAGCCACACAGCCAGGCAGAACTTGCTAGGTGCACACTCAACTCAGGCCAGGCTCAGAGCAGCTGCTGCTGGGCCACCCTGGCTGAAGGGTATTACTCCATTTTTGTGAGGTACTTTCCTACTCATCATCTCACAGGAGCATCATTGTTGTTAAATTACTTATAAATAATCAAATTATGTACAAATTAAGAGAAGTAAGTGAGACTTTTTGATGCCCAGAGGAAAATTCAGAAGAGAAGACATTTATCAATTCTGTGAATTGAAGGCAGCAAATGATACTGAAAACACCTTCTACCACTTGACAGACAGGGTAGAGCTAAGGGATAAATGGGAGTAGTTAAAGTCATTTTCTCTATAATATGCAATGTATATCTACTCCTTCCTCTGTCACCTACAAAATATTTAGAAAAGCAAAATTTTTTGTCCAATATTTTTGCTTCAAACAATTGTCTAGGTTAATAATATTATGCTTTAGGGTTACAAAAATTACCTGGAAAGTGAATAAAATACAGATACAGATTCAAATTCACTAGAAATAAGGTGGAATGGGGAAGTCAGTAATGTGCTCAGTTCTGTAACCACATAGGCTTTGGTCAAAGGCTGGAGAGGAAGAATAAGAATGGAGCTGAAGTCTGGTGTCTTAGTCTATTTTCTGTTCCTAAAATAAAGTACTAGATATTGGGTTATCTATAAAGAATGGAGATTTATTTAGCTCATGGAGCTGAGAGCTGAGATGTCTAAGAACATACTGAAGACATTGGGTAAGATTTCTTGCTCTATCTTAACATAACACAGAACATCCATGGTGAGACAGAGCAACCTTGCTAGAAAAAACAAACTTGTTTTTACAACTCCACAGTTTCTACAATGTGTGAATCCAAATACAGGGCTAGCTAATCCATTCATGAAGGCACAGCCCTCATGATCCAGTAATGTCTCAAGGATCCTACCTTCTAATACCATCAAGGTATGACTTTTGGAATTCAATTTCCAACATATGAAATATGGCAGACACATCCAAATCAAAGTATCTTGGTTTTTCCTGTTTCACCAAAGAGGAATTAAAGATTTAGAGAAATGAAAAAATTTGTATTAGGTCACATAGAACTGCTAATAGGACATAGCTTCAGGGCTGAACCTTGAGTCTTCAGTCCTACACTGTCTACCTACACACACATTTTACTTGTTATGGCTTGTATCTAGATGCACCCCCAAAGCCTCACATGGTCATAGGTGGGGAGTTTTAAAGGTGACTAGACTAGGGTATGTGAATGTAGATTAAGTATATAATACTGGGATTAAGGGTGTGGATAATGGAAGCCCCATTTTGCATAGAGCGGGCACCTATCAAAAGGCTTGTAGCCTGTGTGGGATATAAAACGAATGGAAAGAAGCCGAGCTTGCTGGTGCTTGTTGCTTCCTGCCTGCCACGCTGTGAACTCTTTCCCTTCTGGGATACCCTCAGAGCCAGTGACTATGGACTGAACCCTCTGCAAACTGTGAGTTAAAATAAACCTTTCCTCCTTTAACTTTGGTTGTTGGATATTTTGTCTCAGCCACAAGAAAAGTAACTGAGACATTCCTTAATATAAACTATGTAATAAACCCTAAAATATGCAATCTCTAATTTGCTAATTCCATTTCTAGGAATTCTTTATTTCTAAGAAAATATTCGAACAAGTGTACCAAGGTGAATAAACAAGGATGTTTATAAAAGAGAAAGAAAATTGGAAGCAACGTCATGGCCCTTTAGCAGATTGGCTGTTACCCAATGACGGATTGGCTAATAACCAATGGTACACTGCCTACTAACATGTCAGAAAACTGCAGATGCTCCTCAGTTTATGATGGGGCTGTGTCTCCATAAATTTATGGAGAATATTGTAAGGAAAATGTGCACTTGATATGCTTTGTCTCCAGAACATTCTAATTTAGCTACACAGCACATCATAGAGTTTTGGTTGTTTCCCCTCACGATCCCGTGGCTGACTGGGAGCTTTGGCTCACTCTTAATGTCCATAATCATGAACAATATCAGACTTCATGTTACTAGCCTAATAAAGGATCAAAATTCAAAATTCAAAGCATAATTTCTACTGAAAGCATATAGTTCCTGCAACATCAAATTAAAAATCATGTGGAACCACCTAAATCTGGGACCATCTCTGTTTAAAGCCATAATGCCTCCATATTAGGTATCATTACATATGATATTTATGGAAAATACTGCATTTTGCTTTGGTAAAAGGATTATAGTATAATACAATTAAAAACTGTATACGTTTATCTTTGTATAAGTTTTTGTGTGCTTGATGAAAGTCAATGGATATAAACAACAAAGTACTAACAATAGTTATTTTATATTATGGGATTATAGATAGCTTTAATTTTAAATTTCAGCTTTTTTTTCTAATTTTTCTCACTAACAATGTATGATACTTATGTAATAAAAATGACTATGTGGAACTGTTTTTACCTGAAAAAGTGTGTGCCAAAAATTTCTCCCATGGGCCCCATTAGCAAAGTTTATACTTATGGCAATGTTAGTAACATCTTATGTCAGGTGAGGGGAAGAAAAATGAGAGATGGTACCCCACAATTCTATGTCAGTACTAAGGAAGCTGAAATTACTGTAAGCCTGCCACTTTGTTGCCCTGTGGAAATATAACTCCACAAAGTTGCTGTTGCTTTAGCTTGTAGACAATGTTCTTTCATTCCTCAACCAATCCTACATAATGGCAGTGTGACTGACCATCTTCCACTGTCTCAGAGCACAGAAAGATGCCAACAGAAACAAAGAATAAAGCCAAGAATCAATATATGCACTGTATTTGTTCTATATTTTACTTGGAAAATATTCTAAATATTCTAAAGGAACATCTTTAGTTCCCAAGATTATAGGCACTGAATTTACTTTCTTCGTGCCCTACGCCATTTAAATTTTAGTACATCCCTATCTGCAACTTTTGTCTACACTACAAATAACATTGTGGTTGTTGAGAGCCTTTTTATTAAATGCTTTCTTAGGCTGAAGTTTTAATATTATTTCCATATTGAGGAAGAAAATATGTCATCATGGTAAATTAGCAACTAGATGTTAAGCTTGCTTCTGCAATAGACTGATGTATGATCTGATATGATGATGATGATGTTGTCATAATAGTATAATTACAAGCTTGTTTTATATTATAATGAAATCCAATAGATATTCCATCTAGTGATGTCTTGCTATATTGAAGGAACTCTATTATTACATTGTCTTATTTAATCCTGAAATCTCCTTGGTAAGTACTTACTACTTTCACTTTACAAATGAGAGAATTTAGCTTTATAAGGGTTAAGTGCAGTAAGCTGCACAAATGACATTGTTAGTGGCTGACACAGAAATCAAACCTAGGTTTTTTTGTCTTGAAATACCTCATTTCTTCTGGCATAAATGCTAACATTTCAAATCTCTTATTGTTTCTGGAGAGTTTTGTTTTAATAACATGAAGAAGTTAGCTTAGCCATTACGTTTTCTGTAACATCAACATTCTTGCTACCTGAATGAGTATTATAAGGATTTATTCCTAAAGATTGTGATCCAATAGATTTGTAGTTGAGTTTATTAATATGCATCAATAGCCCACCCCAACTTTCTGCTAGTCATGGCTCCTGAACAATATTTTAAGTTTCAATGTGCTAGAGGACCCAAGGGTGCTGACTGCAGAGGCAGAGACCGAAGCAGGATCCTGTCATCCTTCTTGTTTATGTTTTCCCTTCAGAATGTGTGGTCAAAAACCAGGTCATGATTTTGATTCAGTTGCCCTTTTGATTGTGGGAGGAGTCCATATTGCATTAGCCAGTTCTTGATTACTATAATAAAACACCCAAGGCAAGCTAGTTTATAAAGAAAATGGGTTTATTTTGGCTCAGAACTCTGGAGATATAAGGTCCAAGCCTCATGGTGCATGCTTCGGTGAGGGCACCCCTCAGCGATACCACAACGTGGCTCAGGTGTGTGTGTATCTCTATGAATATGTGGTCTCTTTTCCTGTGTTTATAAAGCCAATGGGATTCAACCATTATGGAATTTACCCTAATGATCAACTCTAATATAATCATATTTTAAAGGCCCCCATCTCTAAATACCATAATAGGAATAAAAGTTAACATTTCTTAATACCATTAAAACAAGACTTTGGGGATTAAATTCCCACATGAATTTGGGCAGACAAACCCAAGTACTAGTCAAGTTTAATCAGTATTTTTTGTTTCCTATGTGCCATCCTAAACATCTGTTGAGGCAATGTGTGTCTTTGGAAGAAGGTTTCTCTGTTTCCATGAATCTTGGGTTTTTGACTTGTTCCTAATAAGGAGTTTTCCTTATAACTGATTTTAGGCACCATAAATAACACGAACACTATCTTTCAACAATTTTTTTTAAACTGGCTGGAAATCTCCCAGTCAGTCTGATAGCCTAAACTTAACCCAGATCTTCCCCTGAAAAGATGGGTTGGGCTCTTTATAAGCTTGGTTTGTTGATGTAGGGTTATGAGTCCAACTGAATCAGAGTCAGGACACCTTGCCAAGTACATACAGTCCCTATTTTTTTTGTTTGTTTGTTTTGCGTAATCCAAAGTATGGTTCTGAATTCACAAGTTTCTGTGTGAACCCGGGTTAAGGAATAATGACAGTATATTTTTAATGAATGGCATTAAGAAAAGCAGAGTGTTGGGCAGATATAAGTTAGGAGCAATTCCAGTTTCTAACAGCATGTTCTTAGCATTCATGTGTCATAAAAATCAGTGATAACTGTGAAGTTTGAAAGGCAGGGAGGAATGCAATGATATAGATGGGAATGTCAGATTCTCATCTTTAATCATTTAATCTTTAATAATGAAAAGGCAACATGACTAAATTGAGAGGGCAATTAGCATGTACCTTATGATGGAAACAGAAGAAAACATCATTCCTGAGACCTCCCAACCTTTTTAGAATGCAAAAAATTTTGGAGCAATACACTACAGATTCCTAAGCTAAGTATTTCCAGTAAGAGTAAATACCATACAAAATGTGCAGTTTTGAAAATGATCTGTAGATTCTGTAGAATTGTTATGCGATTTCCATGTTAGTGGAATGTTAAGAAAGTCTGTGGAAACATATTGTATCATTCATAGCATCTACAAATAAAATTTGCCAAGCACATACAGGAATAAAGTGTGTTAATTCTTTAATATACAGTAATTTCTGCTCTTTTTCTTTGTTTCATTTTAAAGCCCACTATACTCAACTTTATTCTATAATTTCAGATAGTGTTTCACAGATCCTCCTACCTATACCCATCTATACATTTGAATGCATTGAGCACACTTACCAGTTAAACAGTACTCTTGCTTAAGTAATTATCAAATTAGAGGTAAACATCAGAAGAAGAGATTCTCCAGAAGGCCAGAACCTTGTTTATCCTGTTAGCTATTTTATTTCTACCACCTGGCACAACATCTGGAACATAGTGGCTACTGGAAACATGTGTATTGGAATAAATATCTAATATATATTTGATATATTCTGTAGCAAATACGAGACACATCGTAATTATGTGTATTTTTTAACAAGACAATTTTTTTCTTTAGATAACTCTAAACAATTACGAAGTGTTGGCTAGGTGCTGAGGATAAGGATTAAGTCACATGCCACCTGTGACTTGGAATCACTTTACTCTTCTGAACTTTTAACTTCTTGAATATTTCCAGTGATGGAAAAGCATACCTTTCTAAAACTATCC
Source organism: Cuniculus paca (assembly GCA_004365215.1). Lineage (NCBI taxonomy): Eukaryota > Metazoa > Chordata > Mammalia > Rodentia > Cuniculidae > Cuniculus > Cuniculus paca. Next base: position 6,589 of record RJWT010018859.1, read on the forward strand.
TCCTTCTATTACAAAGCAATCTGATTGTCTTTCAGTCTTTCTAATGAGTAACAATTTACCTAGTCATAGCTTCCCACACTTTATCTTGGATCTGTCATCAGGAGAGAGAATTCTCACCCTTTTTCTAAACAAAAACCAGTCAGGTATATGAAGCCACTGATCACGCTTCACCAAAACCTCTTCCCAAAGCTTTTCTCCTTCAGAAAAGACACATCCAGGTTTCTAAAGCAATCTTGAAGTGGCTTCCAAGTTTTCATCATCTTTCTCATTTGAAGGGACTCAAATTTCTCTTTGTCTCACTTAATAGTAAAACATTAATATTCTCATCTGAATAATTTTTCCTATCCATAGTGATCCCCCAGTTTTTGTTATTGTCCTTCTCATTCTGTAGGTAAGTTTTAGAGAAGATTAGTATGGTGTTTGGAGCAGGTTGCTAAGTCCATTGGAGACTGAGGGCTTGGGAAAGCCATGGTCAAGTAGGCCAGTTCCTTTAATAGAAAAATAAGTTACAAACAGCACCTTTCCTTAGGTATGCAGTGATAAACACACTCACACACATGCACACACACACACACACACACACACACACACACTATAGGAATCCTAGTGAATCCAAGTTCTATTGCTGTTCAAACATGATCCCTAGCTCTTTTCTGGAGGAGCACAACTCTACATATAAACAAATAGGCAATTGTGCTTTCTGTAATTATTCAAACTGATCACAGTGTTTCCTATAGATAAGATTCATCCAAGAACAATTAAACAATCTTATTTCTAAATTTTACTCATATAACTTGGTCTATACTATTCAACCAAAAGAATTCAATTATTAAGCTTGTCCTGGGTAAAATATGGAGCTGGCCATAAGGATATAAAAAAATAAGAGCGTTTTACCCTAAATACATACACAACATAGCATGGAAAATTGATTTATCTCTCCAGCAGATAAGAGCATGGTATTCAAGCAAACTTAGGTGACCTACAGTTATGCCATAGACTGGTTCTTTGGCAGGGGAAGAATTTGTGGATCAAGCTGTCCTGAATGTGGAGTGAGGAATCTTGTGTCTACTACAGGAAAGACAGCCATAGGGATCATACGTGCACTGTGGCAGACACAGCCACATGGGGTTGCAGCTCATGTCAACCAGCATCCTCCTGAGTTGGAAGCAAGGGTAACCAGAGGGAAACTCCTTTGCTCTAAGCATCAATCTCATGTTGTTGGTGACTTGCAGAGGATTTATGGCTGGGAACAGAAAGGCCTTGGTCACCTTCCATTTTAGTTTTTTCCCTTCCTGTGAGTCCCACTTATGTTAGATATTTTCTTCTTTGTGTAATAAATTTAGTTAATAAGAAACTGTAGACTTTCCGTCTTTCCATAGATTCCCTTTATCATGTGTATGATCAATGTTGACAGAGCCTGGCCTCTGCCTGTCTGGGACTTGGGAAGAATAGAAGCAGCCTTTTCTAAAGCCTGCAGTGAAGGATTTTTCCTTAGTCTGAGAAGCTGGCCTTAGATCAACCTCTGAATCCACAGCCTTGTGGGAGCAAAACATTGAGCACACATGTAAGCAGAAGTGGTGTAAAATCCATTCCATACAGATAAAGAGGAAAAGTTACTCCAAGAGAAGAAGAAAAATCAAGTCTCATACCTAATCAAGAGGAAACAAAGATCAGATGCCATATATAACCAAGTAGCAATTTGATGAAAAAAATGTGTGCTCATCTGTGGGTGTGCATGAGTGTGCATGTGTGTGTGTGTGTGTGTATTTGTGTGTGAATTTGTGGGTGGAGGGCTGATGTCAGGGAAAATGTGGCTAATTCCCTAAACTGACTAATATCCTGCAATTGTCAGATAATTAATAGTGAAAATTCTCAACCTAATGAATTTTCCATTCATCTAAAAACAGCTTTCTGTATTAAGAATTATTAGGACATTCAGTCAATGTTTTACCATTGGCGAACAATGCTTTATTCCTCAACTCATGAGTTTTATTGTTGTATTTTGGTCTTATTTTTAAAATTGAATTGAACAAACTCGAATCAGATGGCTACTACAAGTTGGGCTCTAGACTCAGGATACACAAATAAGTTAGAGAAGCAAATATACAAAGAAATAAATATTCCATGAAAAGGAAGCAGAGCAGCAATCTCTGGTAACTTTTAATAGTTTCTATTATGAAACATTAGGGTCCAAAGTGAACATCCCTTCTCAGAGACAGTGATGTGTGTAGTGTGTATTTGGTGTAGGACTAGTGCAACTGTCAGAGGTGAGAATGCAGAGAGAGGGAGGCATTCAAAGCAGTTATGATCTACTAAGGGACAGAAATTTGAAACATCACAGTACTGCAAGGAAATGTTCCATGTTGCTCAGAGTAAGGCATAAAGAGTGAGGAGAGAAGAGATAAAGATTCAGCGAGTGTTTTGTGGTTTTTATCTCATGAGGAGATTTTTGCAAACCCAGTGGAAGCTGTCCAGACATTGGTTAACTAGACCTGTGATTTTAAACTCTAGCTTCACTTTCAAATGCTAAGGAAAACTTTTTCTTAATGCTCATTCTCAGGCTTCCTAGAGTGCTTAACTTAAAATCTGCAGAAAAGGCTTGGGTCTCTATAATTTCTAAAAAGTTCATAGATTAATAGAATGTGTAACCTGTAATAACTGAACTACAATTTTTTTTCAAAACATAACAACAGGAGATTAACAATGGTTACCCTAGTGTCTCTTGCTTTCTTAAAAATGGTTGTTCATACATTTACAGACAATAAACTCAAACAAAATGAAGTAATATAAAACCAGATAAAACAAAAGAGCATTACAGGCCTTGAAGTCAGACAACAAGAAACCAGCAATGGCTATCGTAATGTCCCGTTTTTCAAAAATGCTGTTCCTATCTTCTCACATATTGCAATCAGATAGTAGGAAAGGGACTTAAACCAATCAAATCAAAGAATAAAAGCACCATTGAACTTCAGAACCTTTTCTCCATATTTATTGGGAATTTTGTATCTTATTGAGTCTTTCAGTTTCTTACACTAGGGAGACGATGCGGTGTTTACACATGTGTGTTTGGTTTATTTCACTTATGAGTATGGTCTCAAGTCTCATCCATTTACCTATAAAAGCTTCAATGTGATCATTCTTTATAGCTGAATAGTACTCCATTGTATAAAAGTACCACATCTTCTTTATCCATTCCTCAATTGATGGGCATTTGGGTTGTTTCCAAGATTTGGCTATTACAAATTGTGCTGCTATAAATATGGATGCACATATATCACTGTGGTAAGATGATTTCACTTCTTCTGGGAATATGCCCAGAAGCAGAAGAGCTGGGTCAAATGTTACTTCCATTCCTAGCTTTTTGAGAAACCTCCAGACTGATTTCCACAGTGGCTGCACCAGTCTCCCACCAACAGTGGAGAAGGTGAACTACAATTTTTTAAGATACGTATATCTGATAGAATGTACTCCAGTGGCTATTGAGAGGGAAAAAACCCTCATCAACACTTAAAATAAGTTTAAAAATCCGTTCTTTCACAGATAGTACAATCAATGATGAACATTGTCTGACAGTATAATTTTAATGATCATCAGAACTTTTATAAGATGACTGCTTTGGGCCAAGCAGTTTGAGAGAACAAATTGTCCACACAGAGTCATTCAAAGGCTGGTATTTTCTGTTAAATGAGAGAATGTCTGGTGCAATAGGAAAATAAGAGAATGTGGAGTCAGATGAATATGAATTCGAATTCCAGTGTATGATTTTGTAAGTTGCTTTCTGGGAAAATTACAGAGCAAAGTAGCCTAACTTGTGTATGATGGCTTTCCCCTTTGTAAAATAAGATCATTTGAGTGTGTGACACTGCTGGTTGCCTCCCACATATCCATTTTCTCCTTCTTCCTCTCTTATTGGGGTGATGCACTCACTTGAGAGTAGCCAGTAAAAAGCCAAGGGAGAGAAAAGGAGATCTGACAGGAGACTGTGCAGTACTTGAGGTAAATATTGTGGTGGCTTAAACAAGGATGGCGAGCTGTGGAGATGACACACCTTGTAAGTTTCTGGATATATACTGGAAAGACATCTGACAGGATATCAAGGTAGAATAGATGTGGAGTATAAGATAATTAAGGAGGAATACAAGAATTTTTGCCCAAGTAATTGTAAGTCGGTGATTGCCCCTCAACCAAGATGAGGAAGGCAACCGGTGATGTGTGTGCATGTGTCTTTGTTCCTTTTTCATCCCTGAGACCCAATATCCAACACCCCACAATTTTAAGGGAGGAAAGGTTTATTTCAGTTCACAGTTTGTAGAGGTTTCAGTTTATAGTTGACTGCAAGACAGTATGGTATGGCAGAGGAGAAAGAGCTTCTGGCAAGGCAGCAAGAAGCAGAGAGAGAGAGAGAGAGAGAGCCATCAAGAAAGGAGGGAGGGCGATATGACCTTCTAGACCACACCCTCAGTGCCCCACCTCCTCTGACCAGACTTCACCTCCCAACAGTATATTTAGCTATAAACTCATCAGTGAACTAATCTGAGAATCATGGCCCCATGATCCAATCTCCTCCCGCAAGACTCACCCATAAGCTCATGAGGCTTTGAGAAATATCTGTGTATAAACCGTACATAACAGCATGTTTGAGGGAAAAACCCAGAGTTCATTTCTGTGCATGACAAATACGATATGCCTGTTATAAATCCAACGGGGAATGTGACATAGGAAGGTCTTTGACTATAGAGTTGAAGAGAGAAATCTGTCCTGGAAGTATAAATTTCAGGATTCCAATATGTGTTCACTACCATTAAAGTAAATAAAATCCTCAGAGTAAGTGTAAATAAAGGAGAAATGTATGTGCCCTGGATCAATCCGGTACTTTTTAAAATCAAAGAGACAATAAGAAATCAGAAAGGAGATTGAGAAAGAAGAGCCAGTCCAGCAGGAGGAGAAGCAAGAGAGTGCATCGTTCTGGAAGCCAACTGAGACGGGGAGAGCAGCTGGATCACATGCTGCTGATCAGTCTCTCCATCAAATGAGGACTGAGGATTTTCACTGGAGTTAGCAGTAAGGATGTCAAGGGTGATCTCAGGGGAAGCATCTTGTTGAAGCAGTGGGAGACCGTACCTGTTTTATATGCCTTGCAGGAAACGGAAGAAGAGGAATTGGAAGCGTGAAGTAAACATGATTCTTTCAAGGAGTTTTAAAGCAAAGTCTTAAGGTAGTCTTGAGTGGGGAAGTGAGGTAAGTGGTAGGAAAAAGTATGTGACTAGTTAATCATTAGACAAATCACATTATGATAATGTATTAATAGAGATGAATGAAAGATAGCACAAAAATTTCTTAATGGAGAGAACAGAAATTACAATAGTAATTACTTTAATTAGGACAGAGGGGAGGAATCTGAAAAACATTTAGCAGAGCATAGAATCCTTTACATGTGCTATCCATAATTAAAACATCATGGAGGACACGGAGGAAACGAAATGCGAAGTCTGTTTACCTCTAAGTAAGCATAGTCTAGTTAGGGACACAATGTATATATTTTTTTAACCTAGATGGCCTCGTCACCCAACGGAAACACTATTGTTCTTCTTCGTTATCTCTGTTACAGAATCCCACAAGGGGTGTACTTTCACCAAGTCAATTTGCCAAAGTGGAGGACTACCCGAATTAATGCATATTTTACGACTGGCTCGTGACAGCTTCATCATGTTCCTCCAATTCCCGCTGTAATTCCAAGCCCTTTGCTAGGTGCTGGGCTTGGAGAAACGAAAACTGAACTCCTTGTCCTGAAGCAGGTAATGAGAGCCTGAGATGAAGCAGCAGTGCTGACAGCAGGGTACAGGAAAGGAGCATAGGAGGCAGAGATTAGAGAGTAAAAGCAGCACAATTTGGACTAGACATGGAAAACTGGTGAGACTCAGAGTTTTCAATTTATTCCGAGAATGTTCTAAATGCTAATCTCAGTCTGTGATTGTTAGATTAATAGTCATGTACTACCATTAATTTATTTGACTTCTTAGTTTGTATTTTCTAAGAAATTAATGAATTTCATATTTTTTTACCATGCACTTATATATAACATTCTGTTTTCACTTTAAATATTTTATACATTTATATATTTGCAAACCTAAGGTTTTACACTGCAGCTTTTTAGTTTTCTAAAACTTTCAATATATTTAAATTTAATTTGCTTTATCAATTATACTGTTTCCTGTTTTCAGTTTCACAAAACTCTGTGCTTATCTTTTTTCCTTTTTTATTTTGTTTTCCTTAAAATTTTTCATTATTCCTCTCCCACCTTCAAGAATTTAATGTTTATTTCCATTTTTTTCACTTACTTAGGAATAACAACTTATAGAAATGTGGTTTTTCTTCTGAATACAGTTTTGACCATATTCCTTTTCAATTATTATCTAAGTAGTATATCATTGAATTTTTAATTTCCTACTGGGAATTGTTCAGTAAAGTGGGTTCAGTTTTTGCATAGTTGATTTATTTTTTTTCACTTTTGTTAACAGCTTAGTTTAACTTCTTGGTATTTAGAGGCTACACTGAATTTCTCATGGAATGATGTATGATAAACTGAAGGCCTGCTACCTAGTGCGCTTCTGGGGGTGGGGAGGGGGGAGGGAGAGAGAGAATAGGAAGATGTTACTATTGACTTTTAGATGGACAAAACTTGGGTAGCCCATTGGTTGTATTTTTATTACAGTTTTATTGACCTTCTTGTTAGTACAAAATCACCTAATTTCTGATATTTTCTTGATTTTACATAAACTTTGTAGTTTATTTCTGATATTTTGTTTCTGATACTTAAGTTTCAATATTACTGCAAGTTTTCCTTTATTTTCCTGTCTCCAAAAAGATTTAGTGAGATGCTAAGTAGGTCTGTCTGGTAGTCTCCCATCTATCTGGGTGCCTCAAAGAATTCATTTTGAAATTAATACGTGATTAATTTATTTAAAAATTTTGCAACATAAAGTATATGTAAAACTAATACTTTATCACCCAGAAATAATTATCACTATTTTTATACATTATAAAATATGCTTGCTTATGTAGAGCAATACTGTGATGATACTTTTAAAATTGTGATCATTCAGTAAATATTGTGTGTACCTTGGTTTCACTCTACAATATATTGCATGCGTTTTCCCATATTACTATTCTTCCATTGCATGCTTTGAAATAAAAGTCACTCTCCACTACCATTATTTATACATATATTTATTTGACTAGCCTGCCAGGACTACAGGTGTGCCCACCACACCTCATTTCCAAGTTTCTTCTTATAAAGACACTGGTCAGATCAGATTAGGGCCCCACACTGATGCACTCATTTTAAGTTGATCACTTTTTTAAAGTTTCTATCTCCAAGTATAACTACATTCTCATTTGATTTGGGAAGAAGTATAATTCAGCCCCTAATATCTTTGTTGGAAAGGAGTCAAATAATGCTATCTAGTTGTTTTAATTTATATTTCTTTTATTATTAAAGCGACCGAATATTTTTACATGCTTCCTGCGCATTTATATTTCTTCCATTTGTATTTTTATCTAATTTTGTATATTTCTATTTATTGTATTCTCTTTAGGTCCTTATGAAATGCATATACACACACGCTGTTGAGTTATGAAAGCCATTTGTCAGATATGTTTGATATATTTTGTATTGTAACATTCATTGTTCTTCCTTAAATGCATTGGTGAGCTTTGTATATTACACTATTTTGTTTACTACCCAAATTTGCACAGTTCAATACCACCCCTAAAAGCTTTTGGATCTGGTACTTAAAGTGCATGACATAATCAGGTTGTTTCAAACTTTAGCTTCCTGTGATATGACAGGGCAACAATTACTTTCATGAAGTAAGCCAGCTCCATCCCTCCCTGCTGCAAACTCCTGTAGTTAGTTGTAGTGTTGGAGTCCCACCCTCCTCTGTCTTTATTTCAGAACCACAGAGACATTTACCTCTTTTTGAAAATGACTACACTTGAAATTATCCTTTTATAATTTGTCACTGGGTTTTAGAACTGAGAAGCTTCTGAAACATCAATTTATAATAGTGTTTAGAACGACAACAACAATAACAAAAAAGCAATGGATCCATATTTATGCTTTATAATTGACTGTCTGATTGTAATCTTATTCATTGTCATTTTGTTGTTTCTTTTGGGTTTTCCATAGAAATTCCTGAAAATGTTAACAATTTGGTCTCCTCTTTTCAATGTTTATAATGTTTATTATTATTATCATTATTAATTCTTCCAGCTAAAACAGTATCTGCTAAATAAGAAAAGAAAGAGTAAACTTGCTTTTTTGAAAAATCTAAAGGAGTTCAAGATGCCCAAAGTAAGCTAAAGGAGGAGAATATGTGGTCAGAATCCTTGCATATTCTGCTTGTGTATATCTTAATGCCTTTGAATATAACTGATCATATGAGCTGGCTGATTACAAAGTCACAAAACCCCCAACCTTTCCCTAAATCCGGTGTATGTTGTAAACATTGTGCTTACAATGGAGAAAAAAAATTGATATTAATTTTTTTCTTATCTGCTTGGATGTTTTATGTAGCCACAATTTATTTCTAGAAGTTTTGAATATTTACCTTCAATATATCTACAAGTAGGTCTTTCTTCAGTAGCATTACCTCATATGTGGTAAATCCATTTGTTCTTTGCTTTCACAACTGTTCCCATTCAAGAATATATCTGATGATTACATCTTTACTTTTGGGTTTTTTTCTGTCTATTCTAGACTTTTCTTTAAAAATTAATCGCCATTCTTCTATTGGATTTTTTTCTATATTCCATCTCTTCTAATAAACACTTTAATGCCTCTAATGGATTTTGTTTCCTTAAAAGAAATAAACAAATAAAAAACTTCTTTTTGACAGTTTATATTTCATTTCACTCTTGTTTTTTTATTCTCATATTTTATTTATTCTTCGGTATTTCTGAACACCAGCCTACTTTTTGACCAATGTATTTTTCTCATAATGCCTTTATCAATATTATTCTCTTTCTCTGCATCTTGCATAATATTTTCTCCCTTTCTTATGTGGGAAAATTCTTTTCTCCCTAATTTTATATCCCATGTCTGGCAAAATAAGTTCATATAACTTGGTCAGAATTTTGGTTGCTACAGAAAATCGTGGAAAGGGACCTGAAGTTCTTGCATAGTCTAAGATGGGGAACATTTGTTTTTTTGGAAGGGCAGCTTCCTGTATCTTTCTTCCTATGGGGAATATGTGCCTAGTCTCTATAATTACAAGGCATCCACCATCAGCTGTAAATGCTACCTCTTGATTCTTTTTAAAGACACTGGGGCCCACCTTTGGCACTCTTTGATGCACTACTTTGTAATTCATTGGGCCATTCAACACAGTTGTTTTGAATGCTGCTGATGCTAGGGCCAAAGGAAACTTTCCAAAGGAGCTTTCCACGTGTTATGATCTTTTTATTTTCAGCATTTCCTATTATCAGGTGTATGGCTTGTTAAAGTGTTTCCCCAAGGCCTCATGCAGTCATGGACATGGCTGAATCTAGCACTTGTGATTGGTTCATTGTCTAGTGCTGGAATTGGTGGTGTGAGTGCTACACCTGTCCAGGGGTGGGTAATTGCCATATAATATAAGGGAGGGAAGGAGATGTGCTTTTTCTTTTTTCTTTTTTTTCTGCCCTTTCTCTGTTGTTGCTTGCAGCTGCCATGAGTGACTGCCCCTCACCACCCTGCATTCGAGCCAGCTGAGTATGGACTGAAACCTCCAAAAACTGTAAGCTAAATAAACCTTTCCTCGCTTCACTTTGGGCATCAAGTATTTTGTCTCAACGAGAGAAAAGTAACCAAGACGCCAGGCCTTGATCCTCTAAATTAGAGGGTTTGGAAAGAATTTCTTCTATTGTTTCTAGAGCCACCTTTACCTTTTACTATGTTACTTTCTCAAGAAGCTCTGTATTAGTTTTCTGCTGGCTACCAAAACAAGTTACTAAAAAATCATGGAAAGAAAAATGTCTTATATTACAGTTCTCATAGTCAGAAGTCTGATACATCTCACTGGGCTAAAATGAAGGCATTGTCAGGGTTGTGTTTCTTTCTATACCCTATAGGTAGAATACATTTCCTTGTCTTTTCCAGCTTCTACAGACATGCATTCCTTGGTCTATGTTCTCTCCCAACATCTTTAGAACCTGCAAAAGCAAGTCAATCCTTGTCACATTGCATCACTAGGTCTTCCTTTTCTGTCTTGCTTCTACTTTTAAAATGTTTATGATTACTCTAGGCCCACCTGAGTAATCCAGGATAACCTTCATACTTTGAGATCAGATTATTAACTACCTTCATTCTCCTTTGCTGTCTAATGTTACCTATTCATAAATTCTAGGGACTAAGACAATGGACCACTTTGAGGAGACCATTACTCTACTTACTAAAATTTCTGTATCTTTTTCAATTGTGTTGTAACCATATCATATCTAATGCCACTGCCTTTGCATTTCTTGCTTTGTCTCAATACTTTTCCCTACTTTCTACTCTGATGACTTTTTCTCTAGTTTGTGTTCAATAGGAGAGTTACATAAGCATGTTTAAGTTATCATTTTTTGTGTGTGGAGATTGAGTTATTGTTTATTACAGAAGGAATCATGTAACAATTTTTAGAGGGATTTTTCCCATGAGTACATTTACATATTAATTATTAAACTGTAGTAATTATGATTCTTTTGTTCTATTTCTTTGTTTTGTGGCCTTCTTTTTCTCTCTTAGGAATTTCTCCTAAAGTTTCAGTATCTGAGAACTCTCTTTCTCTTTGCTATTTTCAGCACTAGATAGATACAAATGAGTATGGAAACTAAGTTGTCAGTTATGATTTTCATATAAAATAATGAATTAGGGAGAAAGTCAAAAGCTTCCCATAATCCAATTTATAAAATGAAATGTGCTTAAGATATAATTTGTTATTTCATCTTTATTGATCAGTAAAATTTATTTTTGAAACACTTTTCACACATGTTTTCAGTTAGCCTTGAACTCAGGTGAATATTTGGAAGCTATTATGGCATTTGATGATGCCTAAAGAGAACTACTGATTTTTTTTCCAGTTTATTTTGTGTGTGAAAAACTACAGTTTATTCTACTTTACATCATTTTTAAAAATGTCAAGGGTTTAAATTTCTATGAACAACTTTGTTGAATTTTGTCTCATGAATTAAGATTCCCGTGGGTATATTGTTTTCCTTCACATTTTTATATTTCCAAGACTCTATGTCATTATAATGTTTACTTATTCTCCAGGGATGAACCTTCCAGAGAAATTGGAGAGTTTCTGCTTATTTGTTTTGTTTTCATGTTTAAAAATTCTTTGTTAGTTTATGGTAATATCCTAGATCCCATCCTGTATCAGTTAGTTCAAACATCCTCAAGAATAAGATATCCCAAATAACACTTGGACAATATATGTAAAACAATATTTTTTTTATTACCAATCTCCTGCATTATTCATTCCTTTGGTCCCTTAAAATAGCATTTTATTTGGAACGGAGTCATTCTAACCTTTTCTCTTATGTACTTAGTGACCTGGATTTTTGTTTGGCTTCACGTTCAGATTTAGCAGTGGTGTAAACTTTCTGTGCTGACAGAACACCTCACGTGCTAACTTTCAGCTTGAGTCTCTGACATAAAGTCAACTGCTAAGAATTGCTGAGCACTGTCCCTGTTATCACCAGACTTCAGTGAGGAGTGTGGCATTTCAGTGACACTAAACCAGAGACCAAGTTGCTCAGACATACCACTCATCACCTTCTTTTGAGGGTCCTAGACAGACATTCCTGCTTCTAATAGGTACATATATGGCCTTGGGAATAACAACAACAGCAGAAGATGCCAGCTGCACCAAATTAAGGGTGCTCATCATGTCTAGTGGTTGTTGAATTGGTCATGTACTAATTGCTTTTACAGCAATGTATTGCTTAAGAAAAATTAGTATTGAATAATAACCAAGAAAGTCATGTAAGAGAGAACTTTATCTATTCTTAGGCTTGGGGTTTCAAGGGAACAACTATTACAGGGAATGGTGGCCCCATGGAAAG
>RJWT010018860.1:0-18663 GCA_004365215.1 Cuniculus paca
TGGGGGTTTCATTCCATACTCAGCTGGTTTCAACACAGGGTGGCATGACTGAGTGGCCGCCATTCATGGCGGCTGCAAGCGGCAAGAGCGAACCGCGCAAAAGAGGGAGAACTCGTCCCCATTCCGACCTTACATTGTATGTCGGCTCCACCCCTGGGTGGGTGCAGAGCTCACACCACCAATCCCAGTGCTACACAACGAATCAATCACAAATGTTAGATTTAGCCGCTTCTATGACTACATGAGGCTTGGGGGGGCCATCTGTATACAAACCATAAGAGAGTCTCGGATTTAGTGTGGAGAAATGGGATTCTGCAAGTTATCTGCAGCTATCTTGCTCACAGGAATTTTTGCCCAATTAATGGAAAAAGCAAAGTGTCTTCACAGAATGAGTTGGAAGCTGAAAAGTGTTAATGGAAAGATGAAGGCCGCTGAACTCTGGCTGTTTAGGTCCCTGTATCGAATTTATAGATTTCTATCATTATTTGTATTTTCTGATCTTTATTTGAGTTTTCTTTGTGTTCTCTGAGGTACTCTTCTAAACTTTACCTAACTTCTCACTTCGGTTTCTGCTACCTGCAAGCAAATGATCACTGATTAAAAGAACTTTCTCAAATTATTTTATAATTTCAGAGATTTTAATATGAAGTCAAATCTTAACTGGGATCTTCTGCACTCAGAATTTTCCTTTCAGTAGTATGTGACTATTTTGGGGTTCTCTTCCAAAAGTTATTGTCATTGATTCCTAGCTATATTACTGCTTTTATTTGAAATATCCATTTTTTTCTTGTCTTGGAGAACTCATTCTCTCCCTTTCTGTTTTTTTAAGTTTTTTGATCTTCTTTCCCTTTCCTTTCTTTTCCTTCCCAACCTGAGGTAAAATGGAGTATTTCTTTGTTCCTTATAACATTTTGTATGTTATAGCATGAATAAACTATAGTTTAATTGTTTTATTGAATATGTCTTCTTTAAGTCCTTCAAGGATTTACATTATCTTATTTATCTTCATCTCTTGTATTTACAATGGGGTCTAAAATACAGTTGGCATTAAGTATATCTTTTAAGTGATTGTTTCTCTAATCATTTGTAATTAAATTTGAAATCAGTGAACCTTGAATATTTAGTGTAAGCATGTCTCAAGAATTAGAATAAATATTTTAAATATAAAATTTTGTAGTATTTTCCCAAACTCTACTAATACCATGTGGAGATTTTTTAAAATGCTATTTTAATTTTGGCAAACATTATTCTCACTGTAAGTTTATCTTTTTGTTCTCATATTGAAGAAAATGCCCAAAACTTGAATTATAAACCGTATTTGCTGAACTTTGTAGTATTTTAGATATAAACTCACTAACTCCCACAAACTATCACATGGTTTTTATTTTAAGACCTATTTTGGTTAAAGTTTATTCGAAACAGCTTTGGGCTTAAATTAAAATTGAAAATTCATATAGGATAGCTCTAGAAAAGCAACTATATTTAAAAATAATCTCATTGTCCGCAAGTTACATCCTTTTATTCAAACAATTATGTAGACCTATGTAAAAGCTACCATACATAAGGGTTCAAGGAGAAAATTACCTACATGACTCATATGGTTTGATCATATATTAAGTTTAATGTTCAATATTATAGCATGTTTTTTGGCCCAAGTTCATTTTGTTTTAATATTATAATCTTACTAAAACAGTAATTCAGAATTATGAGACTTAATTATTATTTAATTCTTTTTGGATGGTAGAATGATCACGCATTGAACTTCATTAAATAGATGACCCTGATTTTTAATTTGCAGCTGTGAGGATATAGAACACGCACACCTCTACTTTTTTCATTGTAAACTCGTCTCAGACTTGACCCAGCAATGCAGAAGAACACTAATGGGGCAGCCACTGACTACACTGAACATTCACGTGTTTGTTAAGACAATGAAAGCGCCTCTGCTGGTATGTGTCTCATTTTAATAGTACAGATAACTTGCACATAAAATGTATTAAATTTTTATTTACCAGTGTGTTTTACTCAAATAAGTTATGTCTTTTCTCACTTTCTTGCACATATTTCTTTGATTTTATGAGATACAGGAGTAGTTCCTTATTAAAGACAGACTAGATGATAGACTGTTCTTAAAGTGACATTTTAACGCCTTGATTTATTATTCCATTGCATTATATAAATGAAATATTCTGTGGTAGTTAAAGTGACCTCAGGGACTTGAGTGCTCACAGATCACAAAGACCATATTGTAGTTGAGAAGAGATCTCTTAGAATATTTTGATCATTGTTTTAAAACTCGATATATATTATTATTACTGTTTTTCAAATCCATTTTATTTCAAAGAGAAAAAGAAAACAAAATTTCAAAACACGTCAATCAGCGGGCAACAATGGTACATACATTGGGCATTGTCATCCCCAAATCATTCACCCAGAGCACAAGATGTTTGCATTCAGTTGTCTGAACAATACCAGCACAAATCTTTCTCTTCAGTGAAATCAGTAGTATAACTATCTGAACTATTTTTTATGTTCATATATACATACATATACATATGTTGTTTCTTTCAGCTTCTCACACTAGTGAGACAATCCGATGTTTACATGTGTGTCTTATTTCGCTTATGAGTATGGTCTCAAATTGCATCCATTTATCCTTCTTTATGACTGAGTAGTACCCCATTGTATAAAAAATACTTTTTTTATGCATTCCTCAGCTGATGGGCATTTAGGTTGTTTCCAAGCTTTAGCTATTACAAATTGTGCTGCTATAAACATGGGTGCACATATATCTCTGTGGTATGATGTTTTTAATTCTTCTGGGAAGATACCCAGAGGGGAAAAGATGGGTCGAATGGAACCTCTAATCCTAGTTTTTTGAGGAATCTCTACACTGATTTCCACAGTGGTTGCACCAGTCTACACTCCCATCAGCAGTGGAGAAAGATTCGTTATTCCCCACAGCCCATCCAGCATTTGTTATTGGTTGATTTCTTGATAATAGCCATTCTTTCTGGGGTGAGGTGGAATCTCAGTGGTGTTTTAATTTGCATCTCTTGAATGACCAGTGATACTGAACATTTTTTCACATATTTATTTGCTGTTTGTATTTCTTTGTTTGAGAAGTGTGTATTCATCTCAGATGCCCATTTTTGGATTGAGTCTTTAAATCTGGGAGGACTGATTTTTTTTAGTTCTTTGTATGTTCTCAATACTAATCCTTTGTCTGAGGAACAGCTGACAAACATTTTCTCCCACGTTGTGGGTTGTCTCTTCACTCTGTTGGTGATTTCTCTTGCTGTGCAAAAGCTTTTCAATAGGATAAGAGCTCAGTTGTTGATTCTTTGTAATAGTTCCTGTGCAGTCGGGGTTTTGTTCATAAAGTCTTTGCCTACACCACTGTCTTCAGGAGTTTTACCTGTTCTATCTTCCAGCAGATTTAATGTTTCTATTTTAATATTAAGATCTTTGATCCATTCTGATTTTAGCTTAGTGCATGGTGAAAGATACGGGTCCAGTTTTAATCTTGGGCGTATGTAGAGCCAGTTTTTCCAGCACCATTTATTAAAGAGGCTATCTGTCTTCCGGTGGATGTGTTTGGTACCTTTGTCAAAGATAAGGTGGCTTAGTATGTCTGGAGTTGTTTCTGCATCTTCTAATCTGTTTCATTGATCTTCAAGTCTGTTTTTTGCCAGTACCAATTTTTTTTTTTAAATCACAGTAGCTTTATAGTATAATTTCAAGTCAGGGATTGTGATGCCACCTGTCTTATCTTTGTTGCTCAGGATTGCCTTTGCTATTTTAGGTCTCTTCTGGTTCCAGATGAATTTTAGGATTGTTTTCTCTCATTCTATGAGATATGCTATTGAAATTTTGATCGGGATTGCATTGAATCTGTATAACAAAAACTCGGTATATATTGGAACCATAGGATTTCTGATGCCCTGCTTTCCTTAGCATCAGCCTCGAGAGAATATCATAGTCTCACTAGGTGATGGTGATCAACAGACTTTTCTCTGAAAGGTTAAAGAGTTGTCCTGAACATGGGTAACATCTTTAAGATTTTCTCAGTATTTTTTTAAAATAAAATGCTGCATGCATTTTAAACAGTACAACAAAGTATAAAGAAAAATTTTTTAAGACATTGTCCAATCTCATCACTCAGTAATTAGTGCTTAGATAACCATCACACCAGTCAATCTCTGCACCCGTATAGATACGTGCAGGTAGCGTGGTGAATCCACTCACGGACCTGTCACACTGAGTACTACCGAATTTAATAGGAGAAAAAATGCAGAACTGAAGGGATTGTGGAACTTTTGACTTATAAATGTTTTACCATCACTAAAGGTTCTTCAAGAAATACAGTCTGAAGTGTTGAAAATTACTGTATTAGGAAAATCATTAAGAAATTAAAGATTGGGCTGGAGATTTAGCTTAGCAGCACATCACCTGCTTGGCAAGCATGGGGTTGTGAGTTCGATCCCTGGTACCAAAATAAAATAAAACTAAATTAAAGTAAAATTAAAATAAAGAAATTAAAAATGTTTTGAAAACTTCATATTTTCATTTTAGGATTAACTTTGAAAGATGAAGATATTAGCTTCATACATTTATTTTCATCTGTTGTCTTGCTGCCTTTCTGATTTTTGTTAGTATTGTGTTACTTTTATACTTTTTAGGTCTATAATATTTATAGTCTGTTCTACAACTATACTTTCCACTTTTAAGAAAGGCTTGCTTCTACATTTAAATAAATTCAGAGCTTGCCAGCAACAATTTTGCTGGCCTAATTCCTTAGTTTTTTATTTTAAGTAACTTTTTCTTTGGTTGGAGTTTTTTCTTTTTAAAGAACATGGTTTGTAGATCTCTTTCCTTTCACAAGGAAGAGGCATGCATCTTACTTCCATGGAAAGAATAACCTCTGAATTTATTTTGATGTCCCATTTGAGAGAAGGGGTGATGGAGACAATTCACTGTAAGGTTCTTCACCATTTCTTTCTAGTCTCATTTCCATCTCTTCAAATAATAAGTATTATTAAAATTTCTCAGGATTTTTTCTACATACTAGTCGGGGTCAGGATTGTAACTTGTTGCAAACTTGGTAAAAATCTGTTTTTGTTTTCTGTGGGTTTTTTTTTTTTTTTGCTTTGCCTAAACATTCTGGCCTGAAAGTGCCCCTTTCCCAAAGTTTCTGCTCATGTGCTTTATTTTACTATGTTTTCAAACTGCTTTTTTTTTTTTAGGGAAGGAGATTCTTCTGATCTCCTTGCTTTATGACATTTATTTGGATTATAATAGTTTTGAAGTTAAAGAGTTAAAACTTTGGAGACTTCATAATGCCTTGGGATTCAATGAAATGTGACTTTACTTGAAAGCATGACATGACAAAAAAATTTACATTGTATTCTGTATTTACATTGTATTCTCTGTGAATAACAGCTCCTAAACCGTGCATTTTGTAAACGATAATATGAATGATACTTCCTGGGATTGTGTAATGCAGGTGATCCTCCACATACAACAGGAGGATTAAATGGTCAAGGTGTGAAATGGGCTTTCTTTCCACACTCATTAGACGATGCATAAGCATCTTTGTTTTTAAATTTACCCCCATCCCCAACTAGGGAACTAGAATGTGGGATTCAGGTGAATTTCTGGAAACTAAAATAGATAGGAATGGCCAATAGCATGAGGCAAAGAAAGATCTGAATGGCAAAATTAATATGCTCCTACTGGCTTGAACCACTTGTGGTACAATACATGACTGTCACTAGGAGTGGCTTGTACCACCCAATGGGACTGTTTTATACTGCCCAAGGGGACATTCATGCATGGAGCACTGGTGATTTGGACCTGCCTGGCTGTGAGACATACTGCTCCATCATGAGAAGAATCCAGATCTTGGTGTCAACATAGAAAGACTTAGCAGAGAGAGAGACCAAGAAGCACAAATTATTATACTTTTCCAGAGCAGCAAAGGCCAGGAGAATACAAAGTACAGAAAAGGAGAAAAAGCGTGAAAAGGTCCCTCGACACTTGGTGGTGGTGTTTGGGGAGGGGGCTGAGATCTTACTTTGGTGGGATTAGTAAGATATTACATAATTCTGAGGTAGTTGGTCACTTTTACATTTTGATGCTTAAAATGTTTCACTGTGCCATTATTTTGGGTTATTTTTATTCTTAAGGAATACTTGAGGTTAAACAAAGCAAGGTCAAATACTTTTATAGAAAACACCCTGTCTTAGTTACTTTTCTCGTTGCTGAGACAAAATACCTGATGCTTAAAGTTAAAGGGGGAAAGAATTTGTAGAGGTTCAGATTTGTAGAGGTTTCAGTCCATAGTCAGCTGGCTCCAAGGCAGGGTGGCATGACAGACAGGCATGGCAGAGGAGAAACAGTTCATGGCAGGCGAAGGTAGCAAAGCAAGCAAGAGACCTTAGCAGCTCTTTTCTGCCCCTTTTATATTTTATCTAGGCTACTGAGGTTAGGTCAGACCAATCAGTGGACTGATTTAGTAATCACCCACCCTTAATTCTAGTAATCCTAGCACTGCATCCTGAATCAGTCGCACACACTGGGTCCAGCCACCTCTGAAAAAGCTCCATCTTTAACTGCATGAGGCTTTGGTGGGGTATCTAGACATAAGCCATAACATTCTACCCTTGACCCCCAGAGACTCAGGGATATCCCTTTATACAAAAGACATTTAGTCCATCTCCAAAAGTTGCCAAAGTCCTAATGGTTTTAGCATTGCTGAAGAGTCCAAGTCCAACATCTCTTCCAAGATTTTTATAAACTCTTAGCTGTGAACCCCTGTACAAATGAAAAGGAAGTCAGAATACTTCTAACATTCAATGGCGCAAGATAGATATTTCCATTCCAAAAGGTACAAAGAAGGGGATAAAAAGGAATGGGAACAAAGTAAGTCCAAACTCCAGCAGGCCAAACATGTAAGTCCCATAGTTCCACTTCCAGCATCCCTGGCAATCTGTGGCAAGATATGAACTCCAGAGGGCTTGGGTGGCTCCATCCCTACAGTACTGTCAGTGGTTGTAGCTCTCACAGCTTCTTTCTTGGGCCAATTCTCTCTTGTTGCAGTTTTCCTCCAATGGCCAATATTCCTGTTTTACCCAAACTTCTGCGGTCTCCAGTGTACCTTCAGCTTCACACTTAATGGCTTCACACACTGCCCTCTCAGGGGCACACTACCTGGCCTCCCAGGCCTTCTCCTGAAATCTGGGTGGAAGCCTTCCTCACCCAACTCTTGCATTCTGCACACACCTAAAACCAGCACCACATGGACGATACCAAGGTCTGCTGCCAGCTGGAGCAGTAGCCAGGCTTCCTTGTGTCTTGGCTGTAGGGATTGAGTGCCTGGATCACTGAGCACTCTGAACCAAATCCCAAGGAATAAATTCTGTAGACTGTCTCGCCATTCTGGAACATGGTACTTTGGGGATGTGTGTGTGTGTGTGTGTGTGTGTGTGTGGCACTGGGGGTTGAACTCATGACCTTGCGCTTGCCAGGCAGGTGCTTAGGCCACTGAGCTATATCCCCAGCTGGGGATGTCTTCTCAAAGCAATGTCTTTCACCTTTGCAACTCTGAGGCTGCAGGTTTTTGTGATGTCCTAGGCCATCTTTTGTGTTGTGTTTTTCTAAAATACTTAACTTTTTCTTGCTAGTCTTTTCAGTGACTGATTTCTCTGTTCCATCTTTGCAGGCTGCAGTTTTACTGAAGCTTGCTTTCTGGCCAAACTTACAACATTTTGAATCATTCTGCTGGGCTCTTTGCTCTGGATTCTCAACATAAATCTGGCTACAAGTCCCCAACAGTAACTATGCCACCACCTCAACATCAGACTGCATTGACATTTCTTCTATTAGGTTAATTCATCTGCCACCCTTAATCTTAGTCTCAGGCAGTCTCTAGACATAAATTGCGGACAAAGTTTCTATCAAGTGTAACATACATTGTCCAGAGCCTAACAGTCGTGCAGTTTTCCTTCCTAGCAGAAACTTCCCAAGCCTGGTCTTTACCAGCAGGATTTCTGTCTGCTTTCTGGTCTGAATTCTGATCAGAATCTCCCTTTGAGTACAGACTAAGGTGTTCCAGGTCTACTTTTTCAGCTAGCATCTATGAACCTTTCTAAATTCTTCCGAGAAATCATTCCCAAAGACTCCTGAACCACATGGTTAGGTATAGTCACAGCAACAACCCCACTCTTGATACCAAATTCTGTCTTGGTTACTTCTGTCTCATTGCTGAGACAAAGTACCTGACACCCAAAGGGGGAAAGGTTTATTCAGCTCACAGTTCATAGAGGTTTCAGTGCATAATTGGCTGGCTCCAAGACAAGGTAGCATGGCAGACAGGCACTGCAGAGGAGAAACAGTTAATGGTAGGCAGACGGTAGCTAAGCAAAGAAGAGACCTTAGCAGCTTTCTTCTGGCCATTTATATTTTATCTAGTCTGCTTAGATTAGGGTGGTACCAAACCAATCAGTGAACTGATTTAGTAATCACCCACCCTTAATTCTAGCATCCTTAATGCTAAATCAGTCACACATTCTAGATCCAGCTACCTCTGAAAAAGCCCCATCTGTGACTGCATGAGGCTTTGGGGGGACATCTAGACACAAGCTATAACACACTCCAATAGACCAAAATTTGATGTTACAGGATTATACATTCTGATAGCAAAATGAACCAGAAAAATAATAGAAATCCTGGAAACTAACACCTAAATTTTATGATTTCTTCAGATTCTTACCTACAAGATTTGTTAGCTGCTCTCTTCAGTTACTGTTTTTTCGTTTTTCTATTCTTTCACTGATGTGCATTCCCTTTCTCACACTGTTAACCATTCCTCCTGTATTATTTTCCACACCAATCTATATCAGCCTTTGAGGTTCAGTCATGGTTTGGTTTTTATACCATTAGTAAGATCTTTTGCAAAGCAGCCTATCTGGGCACAGTGGCACACAGCTGTAATCTCAGCACTCAGGAGGCCATCCCGGGCTGCACTGTAATTTCAAGGCCAGCCTGGAATATGTAGCGAAACACCGTCTCAAACAAAACAAAAACAGAAACACAACAACGACAACAACAAAAAACCCCAGTTTGTACTCTTATGTATAGGATCTGCGATAATTTGATATGATTACATTAAGCTTATTAATAAGCCAACAAAAATAGAAAGTAGGATTCAAACTTTTCTGTAAACTGTTTTCTGTGTTATCCAATGGGTCCCAGCTAAACGCAAGGGGAAGGAATTACGCAAGACTTGTTTGTGAGGGAGCATGGCAGTCTTGGGGGCCACCTTAGAATTCTGTCCAATGTATATAAATACACGATTCTGTCTGGAAAATACTTTTTAAATTTTAAATAATTGGAAAGTTTGTGAGAATGCATTTTCCTGTGTGTCTACTTTATCTATTCTGTTCATTACTCACCGTGCTTTTTCAGTTGGGCAACTCATGTTCAGTTGTGGAGAAGTTTTGTGCTTATTTCTGTGAGGATTTGTTCCCTTCTGTTTTCTCCCTTCCCTCTCTCCGTGCCTCCTGTTGTTTAGATGTTGGGCTTCTGTTGGTCCTTCAGTGTTACTTATTATCTTCTCTAGAACTTTCCATTTCTCTTTGTTTTGCTTTCTAGGAGATTTATCCAACTTTATTTTTCAAATCTTTATGGGTATAATGTCTGTCTCCTCAAGGGTCTCAAGGGTGATTCTTAAACCTTTCTTCTTCCTGCATAGTCTGTGTTTTCCTCTATATTATTTATTTTTCTGTGGGTTCTGGTCTCTGTCTTTCATGATAGAGGTTTCTGTCAGGTGTTTATTAGTCCTTGGATATCTGTTCATGATTTAGAAATTAAAAGTTAAAAAGTTGATTGGAAATCCTGAGAAGGTTGGTGGGATTTGTTGACTTGGGTTCTGTAGAGTGATTTGGCCTGGGCTACCTTTTAAGGAACTCCCCTGTTCATTATCTTTGGGCTCTTCTGGGTTATTCAAGATCCTGTGACAGCCGTCTTCCAGTCTTCTGCTCAAGGACAGAGGGGTGGCTACTCGCATTCTGAGAATGGAAGGGAGAGGGGCTTTGGGAGGCATCTTAGCATTCAGTTACTTAATCATACCAGTTTGGGTGTAGCATCCCCAATCTCAACTGTTTCTGAGGTGCCCCAGATTCCTGCTGGCATGGAAAGAGAATAGTTGCCTAAACTCAGGAGCTGGGAATGGGAATCTAGGGATCTAGCTACTTCTCAAAACCTTTGACCTGCAGTGTATGTTTTTGGTCCCTTTGTCAAAAATTGGATGGCTGAAGGTGCATGGGGTTGTTTCTGTGTCTCCTGTTCTTTCCATTAGTGTGCATGTCTGTTTTTTTGCCAGTACCAGGTTGTTTTTGTTATTGTAGGTTTGTAGTATAACTTGAATTCTGGTTTTGTGATGCCTTAGGCTTTGCTGTTATTGCTTAGAATTGACCAAATTAAAAAATAGGAAAATGAGCTAAATAGATGCTTCTCAAAAATGTAATACAAATGGCCAGTGAGTATATGAAAAAACTATTCAATGTCTGTACCCATCAGGGAAGTACAAATCAAAACTACTTTGAGATTTCATCTTATCCAGAACATAAAAAACAATGCATGCTGATGAGGATGTGGAGAAAGGAACCTTCCTACCTTGTTGGTGAGAATGCAAACTAGTACAGTTACTATTGAAATTAGTACGGAGATCCCTCAAAAAATTAAAAATAGAAATACCATTTGACCCAGCCATACCTCTCCTAGGTATATTCCTGATAGAATTAAAGACATCACATTTTAGTGATACATGCATACCCATAATCTGTAGCAGCACAATTCACAGTAGCTAAACACTGGAAACAACCTGGATGCCTGTCAGCAGACAAATAGATAAAGAAATTGTGATATATATAGATATATATCTATATATATCATGGAATATTATCCAGGTATAAAGAAGAGTGAAATCACTGTAGGAAAGTGGATGGAACTTGAGATCATTATGCTAAGCAAAATAATCCAGACTCAGGAAGTTAAATATTGCATGTTTTCTATAAGAAACCTAAAATATAAATAAGTAAATGAATAAAATGAAGGAGAGATGATAGGAAACTAGAAGGCAGACTTTCAAAGATAGGGCAGGGATTCTGGGGGAGAGACACAGGGACTGAAAAATGACCAAGATATATGCAGGTGCCAGTTCCTAAAACAAATATCACTGTTCTTCTGTATTACAAACATGCACTTTAAAAAAAAGCTTTGACCTATTCCTTCTCATTTTAGAGCCTTCTTGACATTTTCTATCTATATAAGACACTGATAGTTTCTGAGCTGTTTTAGAATTGTGTAGTTAAAATTGAGCCATTTCTTAGCTTTTCCTCTTCTGGCTCAGGGTTTTGCCTCATAACAAAACCATGTCAGTTACTATTCTGTATTCCAGCCTCCAAATATTGCTGCCTCTTGTTTTTTCTTTGTTCCATTATGTATGTTTATATCTTTTTAACTTCTGTGGTTTCCCTGGGATTTCTAGGGAGAGAGAAATTAGATATGTGTATCCAATCTACTGTTTTAATTTAGATGTTCCTTATTTTATAATGTGTCATTTATTGTCTATTAAAGTGTTGTACAAGGACATTTATGTCTTATCCTATTTCCTTTGAACTATTTACCTCTATCAGTACCACATTCTTTTATTTACTTATTTTTGTTCCCTTATAATGTGCCTGTTTTTTGTGGTTGTAATTTT
The DNA here is from genome assembly GCA_004365215.1 of Cuniculus paca. Lineage (NCBI taxonomy): Eukaryota > Metazoa > Chordata > Mammalia > Rodentia > Cuniculidae > Cuniculus > Cuniculus paca. The sequence goes on from RJWT010018860.1 coordinate 11,768, forward strand.
ATGCTTAATTCCTTATAATATTTCTTGGTTTTATGTTTAAATTATGTAGGTACATGGGAGTATTAAATTTAGAAAATTATGAGATTGTTTTTACTAATGGGTTTACTTTACAGAGTTGATTTTTAATCATGACTTTATTAATATTAATTAGGATTTAAATCCAAATGTTGGAACATTAGATTCACACAATGAAGACATTTTGTTCTTTTATTTTAAATAAAGACTGAAGTTGCTGAAGATCCCCAGCAAGTTTCAACTGTTCATCTCCAACTAGGATTACCGCTGGTTTTTATTGTTAGCCAAAAAGCTACGTACGAAGCTGATAGAGGAACTGCAGAATGGGTTGCTTGGCATCTTCTAGGAAAAGCCGGAGTTCTACTCCTGTTGAGGTATATTTTACACCGAGTAGCCACTATATTAGCAAAACCCTAGTACTTTTCTAATTTTTTATATAATCTAAGCACATAAAACCCCCAGATCTTGGCTAAATCTCAATATTGTTAGAACTAACAACTGAGCTAAAGGCTGTACATTATTAGTTTGATCCAGTTAACGTGGAGACTAGACAATACGGTATGTATTTGAATGTGAAGTTTCTCAAATTTTAATCACTTTTCATAAGCGATTTTTAGTATAAGAATTTATAGTTCTTTTTTGAATTGACGTCTTGGATAACTGTTATTCTTCAGATTAGCAACATAAAACATTTATTTCCATTTTGAAAAAGGGATTCTTTGGAAGTGAACATTCCTCAGCATACCAATGTGGTCTTCAAAAGAGCAGAAAAGGTTAGTTGCTTTTTGTACTGGTCCCTAATGTCAGCTTTCTTAAAGAAAGTACGTGTAGTCCTAAAGTAATATGTGTTTTTCATGGAAAAAGAAAACCTGTCAACTGGCATGGTGGTGTGTACCTGTAATCCCAGCAATCTGGGAATTTGAGTCAAGAGGATTAGCCCAGCCTGGGCAACTTAGCTGCTTGGCAAGACCCTGTCTCAAAATTATAAAAACAAACAACAAGGACTGGGGAATGTAGCTCAGTGCTAAGAGCAGAAAGCTTTTCTGTGAGTTGCATTACTAAGTTCAATGCGATTCTTTTTAAGTTCCAGTTCAGGGCAGTAATGTTGATCCTGAGACTGTGTAACCATTCTTTCCTTCTCCCTTTCCTGTACCCCTCCAGCCACTAGTAGTACTTGTTGCACAGATAGTATTACAGAAATATCACTACATTATTAGCCTTATAATATATAATAAAAGTTACTATCATATTAGCTTTCCAGTTGTTTTTCTCTGTGACATTGATTAGTAAAATAGGGGTAAGTGCTTGTGCTTTAGAGTCATCTTCCCTTGCTCAAATCCTACTTTGTACCTCTGGGAAAATTACTTCTGTTCATCTCCATATTTTCTATTATAAAATAGGGATAATATTACTTGCTTTAAAGGGTTGTGTTGGGCCAGAATATTAAATGAAGTAATATACTTAGCTCTGGGCCCAACTTTGTTAATGCTAATAAATATTAAATAATATTCATTCAGTAAATGTTTTATTAAGTACTTGCATTTTTTTCAGGCATAGTTCTAGGCTCTGAGGACCCAGCTATGATAACCAAGTTTTACCCTAGTGGTGTGACTACACTAGCAGTAGGAAACATAGAAAACAAATATGGCTGGAATGTCAGATGGTACTGGGGGTGATGGAGGAAAATGAATTAAGGTGAAAGAGTCGTCACAGATGTCATCTCTGAGAAGTGACAGCAAAGCGAAGGAAGTGGGATTACAGGAGTGCACCACCACCCCTGGCCTTATAATAACTTCACAGTATGATATAGCCTCTTCTCTAAGCAGTCTATATTTGAATTTTGTCATCCTAAAATTATATTCTAGAGATAGTTTTTGGAATGCTAAATTCAGTCAAGTATTATAAATTATATTTGATGTTTCCTAAGTCTCTTAATACCTTAGTTTTCTCCTCTTTTTTTCCCTTATGATAATGGCTTTTTGTGTAAATGAAATGGGAATAGTTTTTCCATATTCTAGATTTGTCTGGAATTTTATTTTTTGTGCTTTGTCTACCTTGTTCTTTATTTTCTTTTATTTTCTATAAACTAGATTTAAAGTTGGTTAGCACCATTGAACGTTTTGGGTAAAAACACAATTCGAGTAACCGTATATGTTAAGGATGATTAGTTCAGCTTATGACCTAAAATTTCATGAGTGTGAAATGCAGTAGTAGTGCACTAATAATGAGATCTTAGTGGAATAATATTGATCTCAATGGAGTGAGAATATGATCCAGTCTTCTTAAAATACCTGGGAGCAGAGAGTAATTGCGCTTTTTCATGGAATTATTTTAGATGAAGTATTTTTTTATTATTTCTGAGGAATATACAATAACCAGTTTCGATTGGCTCTATTTGCTATCAAATTACGTTTCTATTATGTCTTGAGTGCGGACTTGCTATTGTATGCGAAATGTTTCATAGACTTTAGGAGAGGCAGCTGTGACATGCAGTGAGTGAGACAATTCCCTGTTTTGTCCTATTTTTTAGTAGGGTGCACTGTCTTTGTATAAGTATGCTTTGTATAAAGTATACTTTTTATAGTAATTGTGGAGTTTAATTTCTTTTTTTGTTTTCATTTTAAAAGTGAAATTCAAAGGCTTAGTTTTATTTTAGTATCAAACAAGTAAGGCATTTTTAGATTAAAATGATATGCTACATTTTAATGATTAAAAAATCAACGTATTTCTAGGAAGTGCCAGTGGAATTTTTGGTGTTACCTGATGTTGATGCCATAATTTCTCATGTGGAAAATAATACGCATCTGGAGGAAATACCAGATAATGAAGACAGTGACGTGGAAGATCCAGATATGGGTAATAGTTATAATACTTAACCACCCCCCTTCCTGCCCAACCTCCACAGGTCAGTCAAATTTCCAGTGAATCCCCGTTCTCATAGAAAGTATCCACATTCCACATTCTGTGGAGAGACTTGGAGAAATGTGTTTTGAAGCCCTTTGTGTCAAGTTGATTAGGTGGAAAGATGTAAGGATCCTGTTTTGTTTACTGCACCTGTGTTGTTGGGTCCGGCTTCTGGGTTCCCACAGCTCTGTTTTTATCTTTCAAATCGATTCTCCTGCCCATATGGCCTACTCCATATTTAAAAACACTCAGAAACCACAACATATTTCATGTTTATTATTCCTATTAGGAAATGAAGTTGTGTTTATAGTTGTAAATGAGTCTGATTGCTAGTAGTATAGTAAATAAATTTTGATAACATCTTAATATTTGTTTTAACAATTATTTCTGTTGAATAGTTATCTCTGGTTTTTTATCGGCCTAATCGCTTACATATATGAAGTATTTTATGGTTCTTGCGCCACCCCACATTACTTGCATTATTATCCTCTAAGTTAACCGGTGTCACCCCCACTTTATAGATGAGAATCTGTATTTTCAGAGTTGTGTGTCCTGCCCATGGACACGAGTGAATGTGGTGGTGCCCGGACTAGAATTAAGCATCTTGACATGAAACTTCTTTATTATTATTATTATAACTTTTTTCATAACATTAATTTTATTCTATCATTGCTCATTTTCTGTTCTTTCTTCTTCACTAGTCTATGACCTGTTAGGGATTATGTGTTGCTTATTTTTATGTCTCATTTAGTAAGTACTTGAATGTTACAAGGGGTCACCAAAAAATAGGATGAATTTGAAAAAGTCATTACAGTAAAAGACGTTGCTGCTGAGCCCCCTCAGAATACTCCTCCTTGCTGCAAATACATATCATCATTCTTTCCACTCTCAGAAACAGTTCTGGAAGTCTTTTTTTGAGTGTTTTTATAAAATGTGATCAGAAATATGGTGAATGCTGCTACTGAGTGCCAGCCAACAGAAAGGCAGGCTTGTAAAAACATTTCAGGGTGTCCTCATCCACCTTATTCACCAGGTCTGGCACCTGTGACTTCTTGCTCTTCCCCAAAGTCAAATTGACCATGAAAAGTAAGTGTCTTGAATTGATTCAGGATATCAAGGTAGCCACAAAAAGAGGGATGCAGACCTGCTTCAGAAAGTGGCAAGAATAATGGGAGAAGTATGTTCAAAGTGAGGAGAGTATTTTGAGGGAGATTAGTAGCATTGTGTCTTTTACTGCAATAATTTTTTTTTAAATTTAAATGCCAGATTTTTTTAGTCCTACCACATAATAACAGTACCATGAGCTCTGAAAAATCAATTTATACATTATTTTCATAAGCCTTGTCCATTATTAAGATCAAAGCATCTATTGATATTTAATTAGAGCTTTAACCATTAACCAGGGACCAGTTCCTGGTTTGTGCTCAGCTTTAGCTCTTTTTTGGTCTACAGGGGTTAGAATTGCTTGTCTTCCTCTCTGGAATTCACCATAGCTTTGGGATAACTTGGGCAGACCTGGGCTCTGGTTTCTTGTTCTCTGCATTATTGCTCTTTGCTTCCCTTTGTATCCTTCCCATTTATACAGGAAAACTAGAAGAGGTTTAGGAAAGAATTTTTTACCATCTGTGAGTGGAATTCAAAGATAAATGTTTCTCAAAAGAAATGGCCAGGGTGTGAATCAGAATGAAAAAGTCTGGGTTCTACAAAAGGGCAATATGATAAAAAGAAAAAACAAACATGTATAAGTAGTGTGTATGTATTGACGGATAGGTGAAAGAGCTGAGGAGTAAATTTACAGAGGAAGTGGCCTAACAGAGGGATAAATATAGTAAAAAGGGAAAGGAGGTATTAGAATATAATAAGAGAATAAGGAATGAACTGAGAAATAAGAAAAGACTGGTGGAAATGAAAATATGAGTATGCGCTAAACCATATTATTTCAAACACCATAAAATACATAAGAAAGTAGACTTCTAATTTTGGTATCGAGGACATACCTTTTTAGGAATACCTTTCATGGAACGTGGTGTTTAAAAGTACTTTAAGGTAGCACAACTGTTAGAATTCAGAGTTGAGTATCAAACATAGAGACTTAAAGAGTTATCTGTGTCATACAGTTAGAAGGTAGCTGAAGAGGATAATGAAATCCAGATCTAGAATTTTATTGTATAGTATTAGAAATTATATGGAAAATTGGTACTTTAATTCTCTGCATGCATTGTCTTCTTCCTTTCTTCTTTTCCTTTCCTTTTCATGTGTCATTGCAGAGAACTATGGACATGCTGTAAAGTAGGCAAGAGAATAGAGCAAATTCCTGGTATCCATGACTTGGCAAAGTCACCATCAGTTCATGGCTAACCCTGCTGTAACCACCCCCACCCACTGTTACACATATTCTAGATAGGTAATTTCATCCATAGATATTTACTTGTGTATCTTACAATGATAAGAATTTTAAAAATATTAACCGAGTATCGTTATGTCTAAAACATTCACAGTGCTTAATATCGTCAGATATCCGGTCAGCGATTGGATTTCCAGTGGCACCATGCTCTGCAGGCCACTGTGCCTTTGCCTATCTTCCCTTTGGTCAGACTGCATTCATTGCTGCCCTTCCCTCTGCCTACATTTCTCCTTTAATAGTCAGCTATTACAAACTCTTCCAGGAAGTTTTAATTGTCTCTTACCAAGTTAGGTGGCCCTTACATGTTACTATACAATTTTTATAAACTTTTGGTAGTATATTTACAAATTGAACGTGGGTGGTTTTTTATTTATTTTTTTAACTGTATACATGGATCCATGATCTAGCAGTCTATCAATCTATTGTTTAGTCTATCTAAACTAGCGAAAGATTTTCACATACTCAGAATCTGTCCATAATTTCATGCACTTAGAATAAAATCCAAAATTCTTGGCCCACTTGTCCTCCTTGTCATTTTCTTCATCTAAAACATTCTTAATTTTCCACGTGACAGATTTCAGAGTCTTCTAATCAGAATTTCCCTGTTGCAATCTCTCATCTGTCTTTTACCTTCCTTCATAAACTGATGAGAATTTATCGTTGTATGTGTATTCATTGTTCAGTTCATTGTCTGGCTCTTCTGGTCAGTGACTAGAGCTGTGTTTTCACCACTTTCCAGTGCTTGACATATAGCAGAAGCTAAACACTACCAAATATGGATAGTAGAGCCTTTGGAAATCAATAATTACTACTGTGATTAGAAACAAAACAGCAATGTTTATATTACTTGTAGAGCAAAGTTAAGTAATTACTTGTGGAATTAACTAAGCTTGACACTTCTGGGTCAGAAAGCATCTCTGGGTCCTTTAAGATTGGAAGTCATGCAACTTGGAAAGCTTTCTAAATATCGTACATTTCAACTAGTTAGCCAGTGTGAGCTTAGGAATTTTTATAAACTATGAAATTTTCAAACGCTTTCTTATGAGAATCGTTTAAATACTTTTAAGTAGAAATCTGTGTTCACGGTCATTTCTTTTTAAACATTTTAGATATTCAAGATGATGAAGTGGCAGAAACTGTTTACAGAGATAGGAAGAGACAGTTACCTTTGGAGCTGACCACGGCACTTACAGAAGAGACATTTAACACGACGGTGATGGCTGCTGACAGCATTGTGCTCTTCTATGCTGGTTGTGAGTTGTAGATTTCACTTTTTTCATTCTCTGTATTGCACATTGTAAGCTGTTACGTGTCCCACCATACACTTCAGTATGGTTCAGTCCATTTACTTCTATCTGATCTTAAGGGGTGAAACTGATCATAGGTACTGTATATGTATAATTTACAAATTGAAGGTTAATTGATTTAACTAGGTATTCAGCTAAAGAATTTGAAAAATATTATGATTCAAAGTAATGGTTTTAACATAGTAGCAATTATTATAGCTTTAAAAGGAAATATATTGCTTTTGTCTTCAGATGGTAGCTATTCGACTGTTACTTGCCATACTGTT
>RJWT010018861.1:0-18668 GCA_004365215.1 Cuniculus paca
AGGGGGCAGGGAGAGAGCGGCGGACTGGGAAACGGAAAACAGTGGGCACCTTGGGTGCCCCTCTGGGATCAGCACGCCGGGGCCTGGTATCCAAGCAGCAGCTAATCCAGCCACCTCTGCCAGGCAAGGCCCACAGCCTCCCCAGGCCACCCCTGCTGGCTCTAGCCGGATGCAACCTCTGGGACCAGACTGTCAAGGTGGTGTTTTCCCAGGTGAAGACACCACCTCCCATTTGTAGGTAATGCGAAGACCAAAAGCCAAGACATGCGGCACTCCCTGCTCCAGGTACGGAACTGGTGGGGAGCCTGAGGCTGGGCCCTGGACCTGGAACCTACAGCCACAACCAGCGGATGGCAGTGTCAAAGCCAGTGACAGGCAGGGACCGAGCTAGAGAACTCGCTGTGAGCTGCAGTGGCTGGGGTGGCTTTAGGGAAACGGGACTGAGGCTGGGCAGGAGGCAGCACGGATTTCCGGTACACACTGAGCTAGTTCGTGCCATGCAGTACAGGTGCCGGACAGGAGCATCCGCATGCTCACCACGCAGACCCTATCATCCCCCCTTTTGACCGTGAACACAGCCAGAGCCCAGCCAGCGCCTGCCCCATGAGCCACACCCGACCTCCCGCCCCTGGGAGCTGACACGCCTCAGGCCCACCCAGGAGGCCACACTGCTCCTCCCCGGCAATAGGGTCTGGTCAGGCTGAGACAGGAGGAGAGGGGAGACTGCCACAGAAAAAGTTCACGACTGGTTCCTTGAGAGTGCGCTGAGGGCCCGTTTACTAACGTCTCTTTATATGCCACGTGGGTCTGCTGAGGACCCAGCAGCACCATCAGAACAGACACAGCAAGAGCAGCCACCACACCTGGTGAAAGGCAGCCATGCAAGGAGAGTGCATTCAGGGGAAGCACTCAACACAAGCACGGTGAGTGAGCATCCCAGAGGCCAGAGCAAGAAAGAGAAACACACGTTAATAAAAGGAAGCACACACAAGTAAGAAGAGTTTTAGCATGAACCTCAAATTCATCAAGGAAGTTTTAAACAAATACTGAATAACAATGCAAAAATCTTTAAAATCACTTTTTATAAATAACGCAGAGATGCCAGTCACTTCTACAATCAACTAAGTGTCTAGGGTTTATTTTCCAAGCAGAAGCCATACAGTACAGGTCTGCAGAGACATCTAACAAAGAGCTATTGTTATAGTCAGGGTTTACAAGGGAAATAATTTAATACAGGACACATAATTTATAGAATTATTTTATAATATTCACCTAAAAAGTCAAACGCAAAAGAGTGCAGGAGATCTGTCCATACACTAAGAGACCCAAAGAAACCAGCTGAGGGCCTGGATCCCATGACAAGGTCCTCCAGGAGTCCAGCTGGAGGCCTAGAGCCCACGACAATGTCTCATGCAGGTCTGTTTCATGGATCTGCACTGGGAAGGCCCCAAGGTCAGCGGTGGAAGCCAGAAAGTCTGCGCCAGCCGGGTGAAGGATCTGTGCCAGAGGATGAGGGATCTGCTCTGGAGCCGGGAAACGATCTAATAAAAGGACCAGAGCTCCCCTGAAGAGAACCACAGCCATCCTCAGCGACGGCAAGGTCCCGAGCTCCTCTGACGATGAGAACAGCGGAGTTCACATCAGGAGAGCGAGCATGACGCACCTCTCCAGGAGAATGAAACAACAGTGCCCCATCTTCCTCTCCGGTTCCGTTTTATGCCGCTGGCAGCAATCCTCAGGTGGGCCTCCACACCCAGCGCCGCGCTGACTCAGTCCAGCTGGGTGTCACAAGTTGCCCATAGTTAATCCACCACAGCTGTGAACTTGCGCAGGCCGGGGCTGTCAGACTCCTGCCTGTTTTAATTTAAATTAACTCACATCACACAAATGTAAAGCTTGGTTCTCTAGAGCAGAGCTGCCTGCTAGAGGAGCCCCTGGGTCACCAGGGAGGACAGCCAAGGCCCAGAACCACAACCGTGCTCAGGGCAGGAGTGCAGGAAGGAGCTGGGCCTATGCCGGGCGGGCACTGCTGTTCTAGTGTCCAGGTCTGGGGTGGCCAGTGACAAAGGACATCTACTTGGTTGCTGAGCTTCTCTTTCAGACCTGCTCAGGCTCTGTCCTTACAGATGCGGCCTGCTGACCAAAAGCTGCTGCAGGGCCAGCCCCAACCTGCAACCAGGGGCCGGGGACAGCTCAGAGCCCTAGTCCCGAGTGCAGACACGTCTCTCTCAGCAGGGCGAGGGGCGTGGCCTGTGGGCATGGCCCACAGAGGGCAGGGCTGGCCAGGATGCTCCTGCTCTGGTGCCATGGTCTCCACACCACCTCCCTCCCTGGGCACTCAGGGACTTGTCACTTGACTTCAGCACCCTAACAGCTGTCCAATAAACATTTCCTGATGGAATGAAATTTGTTCTTCCAAGTCATCACTGCTCAGACACTCGACGGCCACACAGGGCTGCTAATATGTTTCCATAACGCAAAGGTTCTTTGGGAGTTCGTTTAGAGTTTCTGGGTTTTCCAAGTATTTCCACCAAAACATGGTACGTGCTCTCCCAATAAGCCCAGTACTGGAGTCTAGGAAGCAGACAGCAGTTCTGCCTCGCCAGCAGCTCCAGAGGCCTCCAGAGTCCGCCTGCCCCTTGGCACCACGACCCACAGCTCCAGCAGATCCCGGGAATCCGCCAGCCCTGCCACCCCCAAGAGGCAGCACAGGGACCACAGCCTCCTGCACCAGCAGGGCAGCAAAGGATAAAAAGGAAGAACAGCTCCCTACAAACAAGGGAGGAGAAGCACTTCTGGGAGACAGCCGCACGTGTGCAGGCGGCAGAAGGAAGAACAGCGTGAAGCTGGCCCACGGTGGGGAGCTGGCCCTGGGGCCCAGGCTCAGGGGCTGCAGGAAGGAGGAGGGCGGAGGGGTCTGCCCAGCCCACACCTCCCTTGCCGCTCGACAACAGCTGCAGCGTCCAGTCCTCCAGGCCAGGGAAGAGGACGGAGACCCCGGCCCGCTGTGCACTGCGCACACCCCTTCCTTTGTGAACAGACACTCGGAAGGCAGGAGCGCAACAGAGAGACGAGATCGGGGAGCAGGCAGGATGAGTCAGAGAGTGAGCGCCCTCAGGCCTCCGCCCGCGCTTGCTCTTCACCACAATCCATCTGTGGAGATGGGCACTCCGGGTCCCCCGCTGTGGTTGGCAAAGACAGTGTGATTATCTATTTGGGGTTATGGAGATAACCACTCTGTAAGCAAAAAGTAGGCACTGTTAGAAGCGATTACCTCGGGTCACAGCAAAGACTATGAAAGTCACTTGGGCAGAGCACTGGCCTCCCCCTGGGTTCGATCCTCTGCACCATAGAAGATAAAAAATAAAACAACGGAAACATGGAAAGATGTCTGACCTCCGGGCATGGAGAGGAACATGGGTGCTGCCACCCTGCGCACCCTCAGCTGCTAACCCCTGGGTGCTGACCTCGTGGGCCCCCTTGCTCTCCAGTGCTGCCTGAACAACACACAACATGACCCCGGACCATGTCCACTGAAATCAAAGTCCCCACCCTGCAGGTCTCACCTGCACCTTCACCCCGCACTTGGCTTCAGGGGAACCTGGACACCCCCCAGCCCTGTATATATCTGCAAACACTGGAGACAATCTACCTACCATCAGAAAGGAATTCATTAAGTCAACTGTGGCTCTTGGAAACAATGAGTAATAGTCCCCAACAAGGCTGAGGCAGGATGGTGGCAAGTTTGGGCCCATCCTGGGCAACTCGGCAAGCCCCTGTCTCAAATTACAATAGGGCTGGGAAGCAGCTCAGGGCAAAGGCCCTGGGTTCCACCCCCAAAGAAAAGGAAAAGAAAAACATGACAGGCTAAAGGAGAGGTCTCCACTACAGGTTGCGGAGCAGAAAAGGCAGTGGTGTCTACCACGTGTCCCCACGTGGGGACAGGGACACACTGCACATGCACGGAGAGAATAGCTTTAGAAAGACATGAGGAGCACAGCTCCTCCCCACAGGATGACAGAGGCCCTGCCCCAGGTGCTCTGTGTCACCACCTCCCTGCCAGGTGCCTGTGAGCTAGGCTAGGAGGTGCACGGTGTGGCCGGCAGGCCGGGGACAGGCGAGTGAGAAGCAGCAGCCCCAGGGTGAGGGGCTCACTGTGTAAAAGGAGGTCCGTCTCTCTCTCACTGAGTCACAATCCCCGAAGCCCACACGATGCTCAGAACGGTTAAGGAGGCTGGCCGGAGGCAGACGGCCCAGACCTGAGGCCTGGCTCCCCTGCCAGCTGGCACGGCACTGCCCAGGTGGCTAAGCTCTCTGTGCCTTGGTTTCCCCCTCTGTCGATGGAGATGATGTTGAGATGCTGTGCTGTGCGACCCACCCCCGGCCTGGCCTTGATGCTGCACGTCGGGGGCCAGCAAGCCCAGGGCCCTGCACCTGCCCCACTTTCTCCTCATCCCCACCACTGCATGGCTCCCAGGATGGCCAGAGCGGGTGAAGGCTGTGCACGCTGGAGTGATGCCTGCCAGACATCAATAACTTGATTCAGATCGTAACCAGCTCCAGGCAGGAGGAGGGTCAAGGTACACCCAGCACCTGAGAATGCAAATCACCTGTTGGGAGCCTTGAGGTAACCTCATTTTACAACTGTCACAAGTCCTGGGGGTCACACTGGATCCGCTCATTTGAGGGGGGAAGAAGAGGGAGACCCAGCGCATCTTGAAGCCACAGCGGGTGCCTCTGTGCTTCTGCGAGGATTCAGGATTCGATACCAGCTCTGGCTCTCCTGGGGTGCCCCTAGCTCCGAGTGCAGTGTGTGGTGTCCTGGGAAAGATTCATGCATGGAATCTTCAGTGCCTGAACAGGACCAGCACCAGGACCAGGACCGGGCTTCTTGGGAATTCAGTGCTTTGTGGCCCAGACCACAGACAAGACAGAAACCCACTGGGTCAGCCCAGCGTCAGACTTGGCTGCCGGGGGGGGGGGGGAGTGACAGGCCCGAGCAGGCACCACCACAAGCGCGGCACTGCAGGTGTAGACTCGAACCCTAGGGCCCAAGCTGGGTAAGGAAAGGGGGTGCTGTCCGACCCTATTCTTCATACCTGGAAAACTCCTCTCGGATCTGCACCAGCCAAGGCTCTGAGAACGCAGGGTAAAGATGTAAGACAGACAGCAGTCAGACAGGCCAGGGAGCCTAGGAGACCAGCTGAGCCACTGCCAGACCTGGGATGGGAGAGGGGTGGCCATCAGGGCCCCAGCCCCAGTCAGCCCCACTCACTGCAGATGTCACAGACGGGGCAGAGCAGCCTCTGAACGCCCGCACCTGTCCATCATCAACATGGCAATTTCCTGCCAGGGCCCACAGACAAACTACCAGGCAGCAAGGAGCAAGAACAAAAACACCTCTCCTCGGTCATTTCTCCTTCCAGCCAGGCCACAAAGAAAACACAGAGATGATACCCAAGGCGGCCACACTTACCACATGGGTTGGTCCGAAGGCACTGGCCTGGGCTCAGCTGGGGCCCGAGCTGGGCCCCCACAGGCCGGCCCAGCCGACAAACCAGTGCCATGTGTAGGCGCAACTCCACAGCAGCTCAGGGGTAGAAGACGTCCTGCACGAGCACCCGGCTTGGGCAGCCGCTCTCCAAGCCCGCCTGGCACTCTCTGAGCTGCCTGTCGGGGCAAATCCTGAGGCTGCAGCAGCTGCCCAGGAAGCACAATGTGTTACGTAACCAGGCAGCCGAGTGCCCTATCAGCTCATCTCACCCAGCCACCCCAACCAGCAGTGACGCACCCAAAACTCGATACCTCCCGGCCAGGGTACAGGGCAGGGCCCGCTGATGGCGCTCAGCTCAGCCTGAGTCGCAGTGAAACAGGCATCCCTGCTGTCCTGGGCTTGCTGAGCAGTGGGGGCGACTGGAGGCTGGGTGCCAGCGCTGCCCTGGGACTGCCCTGGAAGAAGCTCGGGGCCCACACACATTCCTGGGACAGCGCAGACACCAGAAGAACACATGCGTTTTCACATCACGGCCTCTCTGTTTGGCCACCGCCCCAAGGCTCACTGCCCGCAGCCTGAAGGACGTGCCTGTGCCGGGCTTCCTCTAACCAGCATCTCCCACTGCCCCACCCTGGCTAGCCGCCCGTCCTCTACCATCCCCATGCCCTCTGCCTGCACGTTCAGAGCAACGGGAACCTGTTTAACAGGCTGGATGTTCCTGGACTGCACTGGCTCAGACAAAGCTGGACTGCCAAGTGGGGCACAGCTGTAACCCCACCACCAGCAGGAGGCCCTGCCCACCTCTCCCCTGACCTTGGGCAGTGCCCTCCTGTGCATCCCTGCTCATCATGGCACCAACCCTGGTGTTTCTCGATGCCCACCAGCACACCCACCTCTCTGACCAGATGCCTTCTAGGGCAGCAGAGAACCTAGGGACCCACAGGCCTGGCAGCAACTCCACCACACACAGTGCTTGGTGATTTTAGTCACAGTGCTGAACCTCTGTGATTTAGCCCATTCAACCTAGAAAGGTCACGGTACCCATGGCATGACATATTCACTCAACAAACATTCCCCAAGCATGGGCCACAGGCAGGGCCACCTAAGGCACTGGATCTCAGGGACACACAAGGTCATACCATCCTTGTCCTGCAGGACTTCATACTATCTGCATACCTGGCAGACAAAATATAACACAGGGCTGCTCCAAGGATGGAGAGGCCAGATAGAGACTGAGGAAGTGTGGGGATCACAAGCTGCACCTGATGCAGTGGCACCTGGAGACAGGAAGCAGGGTTCCGAGGCACCCAGGGTGAGGCCATGCAGGTGTACACAGAGCAAGAGCGGAGGCTGGGGCCAGTGCCTGGGGTGCTGGGGGGATCAGCAAGGACAGCAGCACTGCTGGAGTGAGTGACCAGGAGGGAACAGCTCAGGACAAGGGGCCACGGGGCCACCAGGGCACAGGATGGACCCTGAGAGCTGGAGCGGAGTTAAACCCTGGCTCTGAGTCCCAATCCAGCTCACGCAGCTGGGTGAATGCAGACTGGTGAGGAGCCCCTGCACATCCGGACCTGGGACCAGCGTGGCCTAGACCTGGTGGCTGCTGCAGAGTGGTAGCAGCAGTCAGATTCCAGACGCGTTCTGAGGACAACAGGGCTGCTGGGGTGCAGAGGGAAGAACCCACTAACAGGGTGCAGAGGAAGAATGGATGCTGCAGACACCACCAGGGTCAGGTTGGCCACAGCGAACCCAGGAGAAAGCCAGAGCAAGAAAGCAGGTAAGGGAGGGTATCAAGACATGGCACCGGCCTGCAGGGAACATGCCTGAGGAGGCGCTGTCCAAGGAGTGAGAGACCACAGCGTGCCTCCAGCTCAGGCCAGACTCCTAGGGGTCCCCAGGGAGCGGGGTGCTGGCTCCATGTCCTCAGATCGCAGGCAGGGGGCATGGGACATGGGACACAGGTGGAGAATAGCATGTGGCCCATCAGGGTTAGTGCAAGGCCCTGCCCAGTTGGGGACAAGGCTGGGGCCACCCCAGCCCTGTGTGGCCAGGAAACCTCGACACTTGCCCCTGACCCAGAACAAGGAGCAGCTTCTGGCAGCAAATCTGCATATTTTAAAGAATCACTGGGCAATATGTCAAGCAGTCTTTGGCCTTTGCAGCTATGCAGGAGGTGCTGCCCACATCTCGGAGATCAGCAGCTGACACGGCCACAGAACAGTCACTGGCAGGGCAGGTGCTGGGCGCAAGTCCCCTGAGCCTAAAGCCCAGGCTGCTCTGCACTCCAGGGTCCCCCATGTCCCCTGATCTCCCTTCCAGAGTTGCCCGCCCGCCCTGGCAGGGGCCCCCTACCAGTAATGGTGCAGGCATCCCGGTACCCTCTGCAGCCGGCTGCATCGTCCACAGCCTCGCTCACGTAGTGCTCCTCAGGGATGCCTGGGCTGCAGGCTAGGACTGCATGGTCGCACACCTCCGAAGGGGGCACGGAGCTGGCTGCAGTGTCGTCGTACGGAGCTGTGGCGTCCAGCTTGGCAGGTTTCAGGGGGAGGTGCCCACTGCCATCAGGGGCCCTGCTGCCGGAGTCCGGGACAGGCGGGCGGACAGTCCCCAGGGGGTGTGGGGTGCCTGCAGGGGCAGCTTACCGGGAACCTAGGAACAAGGCAGAGGGACAGGCATGATTACGCGGTCTGTGAAAACAGTCCGGAGAAAGTCTAGAAAACACGACGCCCATTCCCACGCAAACCCTGAGGAGCAGCCCTTCCTCAAGGGGTCTCCAACGCCAGGCCTGTTTCCGGGACAGAAGTGCAGGGATGCCACTTTCAGCAAACCAAAGCACGGAGTGTGGGCCTCACCCACCTATCAAACCCCCCGAAGCAGCCGTAAGAAAACCACCTGTACAGCCCCAGAGCACTGACGCCGAGGCCAGGGCAGCAGGCACCACCGCGGTGCAGCGTCCTGGGGACACCGCTGATATCTCGCTAAGGGACACTCAGCACAAGCCATGCTTCTGTGGGTACGCGGACGAGCAGAAGACACGTTTCTCTCTCACTCTTCCGGCCACAGTGTTCTCCACTTGCCAAGAACCCAGGTGCTCGTGCCCACCTGCACGGCGAGGGACGAGGACTCCTCGGGAATCTGCTGGAAACCACAGGCTCTATGGGAGCGCAGCCCACGGCATGCTGTGAGCCCAGGACAGCGGGCAAGGCCTCGGACCAGCGGGTCCCACCCGCGCCCTCTAGGGCTGCTGCCGCCCCAGCCACCTGATGAAGCAGCTCGCTCGCACCTCCACTTAACCCTGCCTGGGCCCAATGACACAGGATGGGTGGGGACAGTGTCTGCCTGCGCAGGCCACTGAGGCGCCACTGGGCTCTGCTGACACCACACACATCGGGAGGCACTGGGAGCCTCGGGACACAGAACGGGCAGCCTGCAAGGATCCGGACACACGTGCCCTCGGGGCAGTCTGAGAACACCCAGAGCTCCCAGTCGGAAGTTCCAGGGATCTGGAAGCAAAGCAGTCTGAGGCCCACTGCTCCAGTAAATGACTGACAAGACAGTGGAGAGGGCAGGGGTGCACTCAGCTATGGAGCCCGACTGGAACACACGAGAACCCACGCTGGGGAAGAGGGGAGTTAACAGGTAATTGATCCAACATTTCAGTCTAGGTAACCTATAGCCATGAACCTGCAACATTTGCCCAGCAAGACGGACGACGGTGCCTCCTGCCAAGGAACTCAGCCTTGGTGGTGAGCGCCCGGCCCACTCCACTGCGCAGAAGGAGAGTAAGTGGACAGCCGGCGCGTCACTGGGGAAGGCAGTGATGAGAGCGCCTCAGAGCTCCTCCAGCGCGACATGGACACTGAGCTGGGTCAGCCCCGCACAGCAAAGCCCCTAAGCGGGCAGGAGAGCAGAGGCTCAGGCAGGCGGGCAGGAGACCCCTCAGTCGGCAGGCGCGGGCGGCCCTGAGCCAGGATGGGGATCCCTGGGCGAAGCTAAGGGAAGGGGTGCTGCCGAAGTGGCCTCAAGGGGCGAGGGGATGGGTGGCGCAGGCCGGGGCTCGACCCTCGGTCTGGACAAGGCAGGGGACACTGCCATGCTGCACATGTGTCTGCACACTGGAGAGGAGACAGTGGGCAGGGTGTGGAGTCTGATGAACAGGCGAAGTCACCGAAGCTCAGAAAATGCGCTAATCGCTTTCGGAAAAGCAAAACAGGAGGCTGAGGAGCGAACACAAACACAGACACACTGCCGCCCGGGACTCCGCGGCTGGAGACTCACACTTCTGCCCAGAAGGATCACGCCAAGACTCAGCCGACTCCTCGGCTAGCGGAAATTTCAAATCCAAAAGACAGGCGTTTTAAAGATCTACTAAGCGTGAACTAGAAAAACACCTACCCCACGCGAGCGCCAGGGAGGGGACCCCGGAGAGGTCGGTGACGGGTGTCACAGTTCCTGTCCCCGTGAGCGCGCACGCGCACACACACACACAGCAGAAAGCCCCTGTCAGTGCTCAAAAGTGCCACTGTCACCACTCCGGAGCAGCCAGCACACGACCCCGCCTCACAGGCCCTCGCCCACAGACAGCCTGGCACACAGAGCCCAAGGCAAGCACAGCTCGGCAACGAGCCATGGGCACTGGAACGGAGCCAGGACACCCGAATTCCTGTCTAGATGGAGTCCAAGATTCACCACCCTAAAGCAGACAGCTCAAACGAAAGGTGAGCAAAGGAGATCAACGCCCTTCCTTCACCAACAAAGAGCTCGCCTCCCAGACATTTTAAGAAACACCAGCAGTGATTTTTAAAAAAAAGCTGTCAGACCAAAAAAGATGAAAAACTTTTAACAAAGCAGTGGTGCACACCTACAGCCAACTTCTTGGGAGGCTGAGGAAAGAGGGTCTCCTGGTGCCTCCTGACAACACGGCGAGACCACTACCCCAGAGGGGGAGGCGACTAAGCTCCATGTGGCAACTGTTTTAGGAAACTCGCAATCTTAGGAATTGTTGCAGGAAGGGAAGGAGAACAGAAGCACACGTGGCTCTCGGGCCAACATGAGTGGGTCAGAAATGCTTCTCTCGTGAAACGCTCCTAACAAGCCAGCGTGCAGCGAGGGAGACCAAGGCGCTAAGGATCACACAGCACAGCCAGGGAGCAGTCAAGTGTGCCACCACAGAAAGCAGCCCAGGAGACACCGGGCAGGGGCGGCAGACGAGGACGGGAGCCGCCCGTGTGTGAAACGCACTGACAGACCGAGCCTTCACCCCAACCTTCCTTCCGGTGCATGGCTCTCACCTGAAACCTGAAATGCCTTCGCCCTTGCCAAAATGCGGCTGCTCCACTAAAAAGTAAGTTTCCTCTAAATCCATGTTGTAAAAAGGGGGTTCTAAAACCTAAAGATTTCTCAATGGGGACTTTGACCACTGCGTCTGCCTCTGCCACCCGCAGGACAGAGGAGACCTTTCAGAGCTCTCAGCGGTAGGAAGAGCCCACTGGGCACATGGGCCACGGGTCACCATTGCTGGTCCACAGGATGAGGGAGGGGTTAGACCTTCACTGCCAGCCCTGAGCCACTGTCTGCCGGTGCTGTGCTCACACACTCATGCCAGAAACGTACTGCCATCAAATGAATATGCCAAGTGTTAACATAATTGACACAAGCACTTTTTTTTCTTTTTTCTTTTTGAGGCAGGATTTCACTATGCAGTTCAGGCTGGCCTCAAACTCGCAGCAATCCTCCTGCCTTAGTCTCCCAAGTACTAGGATTACAGCTGTGTGCCACTACTCCAGTTAACATAAGCACTTTCTAAAAAACAAAATTCTGGAAACATCAACAAAGGCCGGCTGGCACCATGGACACGAGCAGCAGCTCTGAAATCCCAAAGACACTCTGTACACTGAAGCAGCCGGCCAAGCCATCCAAAAGCCTGAGGCCCTCTCCAAGCGAGAAGACCAAACCCTCACCCATTAGAGCCAGCAGGGCAATAGCGTAAATTCCTATTGGTCAAAACAGTTATGCACACGGTATGTCCAGGCTGCAGATTCCAGAGAACAGGAGAGCCCGGTGAGGCGGCGCCCTTCGCCCTCTGGGCCTGAGTCCCCAAGTGCCGCTCACACTGTGCCTCCCTGTTCTCAGACTCAAGCCCACCCCCGGTCTACCCCACAGAAAGTGCCAGCACTTCCAAACCCTTCTCCCCTCTCATGGCTCTGATCTCGCAAAACCACGCTGCACACTGCCCCTGCCTCGTCCACCTGCACCACTCATCCACGGTGGCCCTGGCCCAGGAGCTCCCGAGAGCCCGACAGGAATGGGCCCCAGGCCTGGGTACACGACTCTGAGGTGTGGTCCTGTGGTCCACACGGGAACAACAGGGTTAAACTCGAGAGCTGCACCTGCCAACCCAACCTCGAGGACCAGCGGAAGTCATGGGAACCCCGGAAGCACTCCTGCAGGGTCCCCACCAGCAGCCACGTGGTGCTCTGTGGGTGCCACCCACCCCACTTACCCCTGCCTCTTCTGTACACAGCAAGAGTGACTCGGTGGGAGACCACTGGGCCAGGATGGCTCATCTACAGACCACTCAAAAGCTGGGTGCAAGGTGCCTTCCACTTTACCATGTGTACCCCAGGGAGCCCTGGAATTGCAGGGAAGTGGTGATGCCACTCCCAAGCAGGCTGAGAAAGACTCCCGAGACTCAACGTCCACACTCCCTGACCTGTGTGCCTGTGCTGTCACTCAAACCACACTGCTGCGAGGACCCTCGAGACCTCCATGAGCTCCAGGATCGGAAACGAGCACCAGCCAGGCAGCCAGGCAGACACCAGGAAGGAGAGGCAGGCGGCTGCCAGTGAGCCTCACCTACCCAGGACCCATGTGTCCCCTGCAGGGGACGGAAGGGAGACACCCAGGCTTCCTGGCTGCCGCAGCAGCGGTAGGCAAGCCCCTGCAGGGCCCTGAGCCTGGTCTCCTCTGCAGAGTGACAGTACCCACATACGCAGCAAACTCCCAGACCACAGTCAGGCTCCTCAAAATCATCCCTTGATTGTCTCAGAGGAGTAACCCTTGAAAGTCCCTAAAATTGCAGTTTTGAAACTCCAGGGCACACCTGTAAAATCACAACACTGCCAGTTCTCACGGGAGCCCTGGTGTGCCAGGGCCACAGAAGCCCTGACTTGCACAAGCCAGCACCACCCAGTCCTCATGCCCCTGTGCAGGTCCTTGGCTGAACACAGCTACCAACCCCACTCACTGTAGCGCTCAGGGAAACAACACTCAGGAAGGCTCAGAAACCTTCCCAAGGTCACAGAGCCAGCAAAAGGCGAACCCCAAGCCAAGTGTGGTGGCGCACACCTATAATCCTTGTCCTCTGGGAGGCCGAAGCAGGAGGATCACAAGTTTAAGCCCAGCCTGGGAAACTTAGCAATTTAGCAAGATCACATCTCAAAATAAAATATAAAAAGGGCTGGGGATGTCACTCAGCCCCAAGGCCCTGGATGGAATGGGCTCAGGTCTAAACTGAGACAAGGGACAGGAACCCAGTGCAAAGTGGTTTGTGGCCCTGCATTGCTGGCTGGGCCTTCTGCCACCCCTCACCTGAGGCACAAGGCATTTCCAAGGGTTACATGGGCTCAGGAGCAAGGCCAACGAACGGCACCTGCGCTGCTCCTGGGCTCACCAAGCCAAAGGCTTCTTTCAGGCGGAGGAAATCAACAGGTCTTGAGAAAACTGAGAGGACGCTGATCCTGAAAGCGCCTCTGTCTGGCTTCCCAAATGCTCTGGGACCACAGGCAGGCAGGAGTCTTCTCAGCCGACGAGGAGAAATTCTGCAGCCTAGTCCACTTCTCGGTAGAGAGGTGCCCGCCAAGGAGCGCAGAGAGTCACTCAGAGCAGGGAGACTGCCCTGCCCGCCAGGACACCAGGACCAGCTCTGCGGCTGACGACCTGGTCTGGGGCTGGGCACTTTGCAGGCTGCTTCCTCCCAGGTCGCTGCTGAACGCAGCTCACGACACGGGACGTGCGTGCAGGCCCTCTGATAGTCTCCCCTCCAGCTGTGTGCCACCACCAAGGTGACCACTCTGCGGCCTGGGCACAGACCCCCTCCTCTGCACAGGAAGTGGAGAAGCCCACACGCAAGCCCACACCAGGCGCCACTCCTCCCAAGCTCGGCTTAGCATTGCTTTGGCAGGTGTGTGTGTGTTTCTTTTGCTCCTGTTGGGTCGGAGGGCTGTTTGAAGAGACTGTGGCTGGGTGAAGGTCAGGGGTCAGGGGCCTCAATGGAGGATCTGTGAGCCTCCTGCCCAGTATTACAGCTGTAACAGCAGCTGTGTCTTTGCAGCTGATCACAGTGAAGTGCACATCTCTGGCAAATTATTTAGTCTCTGCGCTGGGTTATCTCCCCTGTGAAAAGCGGGTGCCGATGTCACTGTGTAGGCCAAGCGTTGGACAAGGTCACCCACGTGAGTTACTAGTACTGAGCCAGCCCCGTGGCTTCAGTTACCGTTCCTGGAGCGCTGGGGCAGAGCACACTTGGCGATGGCACACGCGGGTCTCCAGCCCACAGGCAGATGGCAGTCTGCTCAGGAAGCACTGGAAGATGACAAGCAAAAGAGCAGCCCTGGCTGGGGGTGGGACCTGGCACCCCTCAGGGCAGCCCCTCTGTGAGCACACCGGCCTCGGGGGAGCCAAGGCCCTAGGAGAAACATGCTTGCACCTTGTGCCAAGCTGCGGAGCGCTCGAAGCCTCTCGGGTTCAGTCTCGGGGAGCCACCTGCTTTCATGCACACACAGACAGAGGCACCCCAGGACCTGGCCGTGGCCTCGGTCACAGGGGGCTGAGCTGAGACTGGCCCCGGGCTGGTCTGGTCCCAGCCGGGCGGAGGGTGGCACGGGGCTCCCTATTGCGCCTCTGGAGGCTGGGGACAGGGGAAGGGACTCGCTCCAAGGGCCACCTCCACTGGGAGGCACGTCTCCTCCTGCGCACACTTCCGTTACTTCTGCGGCATGCTGGGGAGGGAACAAGCATCCCAAGGGGGCGAGGACCCCCACGGGACGAGAGTCAGGGGAGCCGATCAGCAGCCGGTCAGAAGCCCTCAATGCTCAGGGTCGCCTGAGGCACGAGGAAGGAGGGACCAGCCTCTCAAGGGGGACTCCCAGGCTCCTGAAGGAGAGGCGGGACAGCAGGGACAAGCAGCAACCCCATCCCAGTTCTGCCGGAGCTCCAGCGAGTCCCGGCCCACACACAGACACGCACATGCAGCAATGCCGCCTAGTAGGCCACACCTTTCTCTGGCTCTGGAGAAGTCAACACCCCAAACGAGGTGGAAAGCAACGCACGCAACGGCAATTTCCACAACCAAGACAACAGCAGAGATGCTGCTGCCCTGGCAGACCTGCTGGGGACAGACGTGACCCCACCAACGCACACCCGCCCCCCGGAAACGCTATGAGGTCGGGCAAACCCACCGCTTCCCATCCATCTAGGTCTCGCGAATGACCACGTCCCCACTCCAAAAATAACCCTGCTGTGGCAAGAGTGGGGAGCTGCCAGCTGCACTGCCTTGTATAAGCCCGTCTCGGCTCCAGAGCGGGGCTCCCGAGCAGGGAGCACAGGCGGCGCGCCCACCCTCTTACGTAACTACCCTCACTCATGCTGGCGGCAGCAGAGTTTTCAGCACCGTAAATAGCTGTGGCCCTGCCAAGGCACCAGGCCGAGAGGCTGCGACAGCCCACCTCCCCTCTGCCCAGTGGGACCTTCATGCACTGTCCAGCATGCTGAGTCCAGTGACACGAGGTGGACAGGGCCCAGCATAGACACAGGTCACCTGAGGGAGGACCTCAAGGCTGGACAGGATGCTCCTGGGCAGTGTAGGTGACATAAAGGCAGCATATGACCCCATGTGGGGCCCACTCTGTGGGGAATGGGCCCTTGGACACCTAATCCTGCCCATCAGGCACACAGCCAGGCAGGTGGGTGGCAGCGGGACAGCAAGGTGACACCCTATGCCCCACTGCCAGCCCCCGTCAGCAAATGAGGCGCAGCAGCTGGCTCTCCTCACATCCTGGGGCAGCGGGAGGAAACTGGGAGAGGCCAACCCCAGGAAGGGCGCATGGCGGGACTGTGCCTTCAACCTGAATCCCCAGGAATTGGAGACTCCAGTAGAGAGCTACAGCTCTGAGGAGGAGAGCTGTGTGACAAAAGCTCCAAGCGTCCCACGCCAGAAAGCCCAGGGCCCACCGGGCACCTCCCTCACATGGGCACGGGGCCTCGGGGCACAGAAGAAAGGGAGCTGAGAGCCAGGAGAAGCAAACCTGCAGCCTCCTGACCCCCCAACCAGGCCAGAGTCAGTGCTACCCCTTCCCTGGCCCGGGCAGCGGCCACCAGGCCACCACAGCCTCACACAAAGCTGGCAAAGTGACTGGCAGGCGAAAGACCGGGGATGTGGAATAAGGTGGGACGGAACAGCACTCTGCCTGGGACCGTCCTGAGATCCTGTTTGCACTGCACTTGGAGCTTTTAGAAAAGCACAAGAGCCAGGAGTGGTGGTGCACACCTCTAAGCCCAGCACTCTGGGAGGCTGAGGCAGGAAGTTAGCAATTCAGTGCAATCCTGGCTCAAAATATAGCATACAAAGGAGTTGGGGGTCTAGGTCAGTGGGAAGGCCCAAGATTCAATCCTCAGTACCACCAAAAAAACAGTTTGCAATGACGATGAGTCCACTGACATGGAAAAGCAGTGACTGCTCAGCCAGCCAGGCCTGGAGCGGAGCCCAGGGAGCGCTGGCCCCGACGCACAGGAACCCACAGTGGCGTGGGGCCTGCCCACACCATCGCCTCTTCAGGCCCCTGAGCAGGAAGCAGCCGTCCACAGCCTGTCTCCACCCGCAGCACGCGGCAGACCCTGCAGGCAGTAAGCACACCAGGGGAACAGCAGCGCGGTTCAGACTTCTCTTGCCGGGACGCGGACTCAAAGAGCTTCGGAACAAAGACCAGAAGCCTATAAAGAACAAAACTACATGAAACACAATTTTAACAGTGTAAGATAATACCCTTTCTGAAAATAAAAGCACTCGAAGAATGAAGACCTTTTCAAACCCCAGAAAAAATGTAAATCCACATAGTAAAATTTCTAAGTATGAAGCTTATTAAAAGAAATTCAGTAGTAAGAAGTTCTTAGAAAAAATAGCCCTAATATTCAAATAAACGAAAATGAGAACAAGGAGGGCCTATTACCATGTTCCCCACACACCGCCACTCCCAGTCCTGATCAAAGCCCACGCCACCCATGGGTGCCGGCAGGGACCTCGCCCACGTGCAGGACGTGTGTCAGAGACGATCCACGGCTGAATTATTCCCCAAGCAAAGCACAACCAGCTACAGAATGGAGCCTTCCTCCTAGCATCCACAGGACACCGACAAACTGGAGAACGGAAATGTCCAACGTGGACGCCAACGATTCACCTTCACACCCTCGCCAACAAGTGCAGGGAAGATTCGGGGAACACGGGGGCCCCGAAGAGACACCCAGGATAGTGGGGGGGTGGACAGAGCAGGTCACAGCAGGAAGACCTTGCAGGGAACACGTCACCACCGATCACACCAGATGCATGCAGATCACGGGAGCCGGTTTCCAGCAGCGCCTGTCCCCGCCCAGGACCACTGCAGCTCTGCATCCCCTCTGCCCGGGGCCTCACAGCCCCACTGCCCTGTCTCGGCCTGCCATACCTCAGGCAGCTCTGAGTACATCTCCGAGACACCTCCACAGCCCCTGACAGCTCTGCGACAGCTCCCGCTGGGGACGGAAAGGCATGGTCAGCAGAAGTCGTAAGGCCCTGACCAGCCATACTCCGCTAGCCCTAACCCTCACCAGTGCATGGGGAATGAGAATAGTACTGCGCAGAGCACACTTTTCAGTGAGCCCTCGCACACACCCTACGGACGGGAGGAGAATGCACTCCAGGCACGTGCATGTGCTCTGCTGCCCTGGAGCTGATCCCCAAGAGCAAAGGGCGCCCTGCTGGAGAGGGGGCCCCGTCTCAACAGGATTCTCCTGCCGCAGGCTCTGCGCACACGTCACCCTCCTGTGACCCCCCCCCCGGTGACACAAGCAGAGCTCACTGGTGCAGACCCCACCTCTGCCGGGCTCCGTGTCCTCAGCGCCCAGACACAGGCAAACTCGGTGAGGGAAGAAGACTTTCATGACTCAGCCTCGACGCACCAGCCTGCTGACGAAGCCACACCAATTCTTCAGCCTTTACAGTCACCTGGCAGGCCAATTAGGGCTGTAACCACCCGGAAAGTACAGCGGGTTTTCACTGAGTCACCTGTCACAAAGGATGGCAGGGAAGGTCGGAGGGGCTTGCGGAGTGACGAGCCCTTCCTGGTCAGCTTCCAAATCCATCTGCAAAACTCACAACGCTGGGGAAGGGGGGAGGAAATCGCACCCGAGCCAAGGGGAACAGAAAGTATTTGTTTCAGAGGCTGCAGACGGAATAAAGCCTTGTTTCCATTTCCACATCAGTTTCCCAGCACTGAACTACAGTGAAATCACAGCTCTGTGTTTCTGAAAACAGATTCTGCAGCTATGGAAACGAAGCTGTCACCGCGTTCTGACCGCACTGTGGGACCCAGGAGGACAGTGTCTCGGCACGGACACAATGTCTTCCCTTCCACAGAACTCTGCTTACCACAATCGTGTGAAACCCCCCCAAAACTAGTTTTCTGGACAAATCACACTGCGATGAAAGGTCCTTCAACTAGCGAACCCCACATCAGATACCTATGTGGAAAGGAATCCTATTCCTAATTTATTAACCCTAAATGACCCCCAGAGGTCAGTGGCCTTTCCTCAGTCTGCACGAAGGTCCAATTCAGGGCTGAAACCAGTCTGGTGGAAAGGAGATGCTCTACAAAGCACTGGCACCAGCACCTGGAAAGAACGCAACAACGGGACCCCAAGACCACCCCGTGGGTGGTCCCCAGCAGCCCCCACCTGCCAAAGCAGGTGGCACAGTAATTAGGAGTGGGTGGTCTGAGGGCAGAAGCCAAGAGCTTGTGTACCAGGACACCCCAAGAAACTGAGGCCAGAGCCAGAGCGGTGCCTCCCCCACCCGGAAGGCACCCAGGTCGCCTGTCTGGTCACAGTGAACCACTTACTAAGGACATGGTCAGAAGGGCCAGGC
>RJWT010018862.1:0-18662 GCA_004365215.1 Cuniculus paca
GTTTTCTTCAGGTTGGCTGTTCATGTCTTGATACTTAGTACAATCAGTTCTTGTGAACTTTTTGGGAGTAGTTCTGGGCACGTGTAGGCGTGTACATGTGCATCTATCCTTTCTGTGCTGGAGGAAGTGGTGGAGTAGGGCATGGGAAAAACAGGAGGCAATGGGGACAGATGGGTGACAGTGATGGGGAGCCCAAAACAATAGCAGTGTAGGCTTTCTGGACAGGGTGGTGGGAGGATGCCAAGGGTTGTTGTTTTGTGTGGTTGTCTTCAGGAGTTGCTCAGATTGCCAGATGTAGACATGTGGGGTTGGTCCAGTCCTGTGAGTGTTGGCTGCTTTGTTCTGGGAGCTGATGGAATTAGTACTACAATCAAAAAAAAAAAAAGTGGAGTTTAATGTGTTTCACTTATGTTAATAAAGTACACATATATTTACATATACCATATCCACCTTTACCTTAGGTGGATATGCTCTAAGACAAGCATGGATGCCTGAATCTCATACATTACCAAAATTTGTAACTGAATATCTTTCTCATCTTAAGTAAGTACTCATCATACACTGTGTTCATAACTTTTACAGTCCGAGGTGTGAGGGCAAGACTACTATGATTTTTTCTTCTCTTCAAAATTTCAAAGATTCATTGTTATAATAGGTCTGAGAACTCCAGCACAAGACTGCTTTTCTCGTTTTATTATATTGAGAGCTTTCACCTTTTCATTTGAAACACTTTAAAGGACGTCTTTGGCATATATGAATTGCCACTGCTTTTATGCTTTGAGGCCATTATTAAGTAAAACAAGGAATACTTGATTATAAGCACTGCAATACCTCAAGAGTCCATCTGATAACTCAGACAGATACTAAGCAATGAGAAGGTAGGATATGTACAGTGTGAATATGCTAAACAAAGGGATATTCATGTATATTCTTAGTGAGATACATGATGAAGAGATAAACTTGTATTTTATGTCAGTGTAATTTAGAGTCTCTTTACTATAGCATTATGATGTATGCCAGCTATGATTGATACACTGTGTCAACTTGAGAAGTTTAGAAGTTTAACTGAGAGACTCAGCAGGGAGCCAGGGTTCTTACTTTGTAAATATCCTCATCCTGTGCAAAGGAAGGCAAGGGCATTCTGTGAGTGTTACACCCACCCTGAAGGGGAGTGGTGGCCTTGTACAACATAAGGGAGGAGAAGAGGCTTGCTTGCTCTCTTTTGCTCTGGCTGCTGCCTTGAAGTATTGTCCCTGTGCCATGCCACCCTCCCTTGGAGCCAGCTAATTATAGACTGAAATCCCTAGAAACTGTAAGCTAAATAAACCTTTTCTTCCCTAATTTTGGGTGTCAGGTGTTTGTCCCAGCAATGAGAGAAAAGTGACCAAGACAGAATTTGGTACCAGTGGAGTGGGGTCCGTTGCTGTGATTGTACCTAACCATGTGGCTCAAGAGCCTTTGGGAATGGCTTGTGAGAAGAGTGTGGAAAGGTTCAGAGATGTTACTTGTATGCATATTGCTGGAACAGCTTAGGCTGTTTTTTAGGGGAGATTCTGGTCATAGCTCAGGAGAACAGAAGTCTGACAGAGAACATGCTGGTAAAGACCAGGCTCAGGAGGTTTCTGCTGGGAAGAAGGACTGCATTGGGTTTTGGACTCCAGTTGATGTATGTTATGACTTGGCAGAAAGTTTGTCTGCATTTTGCTCATGTCCAGAGACTGCCTGAGGCTAAGGTTAAGGACGATGGACTAATTAATCTGGCAAAAGAAATTTCAAGGCAGTCGAATGCTGAGGCCATGGCATGGCTATTGTTGGGGGCTTTTAGCCAGATTTATATTGCAAATCAAGAGCACAGAACCCAGAAGGGTGATTTAAAAGATTGTGAGTTGGGCCAGAAAGGAAGCTTCAGTAAAGCTGTGGACTGTGAAAACAGAACTGAGACCTCAATTGCTGAGAAGGAATGGAGAAATAGAAAAGATGGCCCAAATGCAGTGCAAAAAGCAGCAAATCTCGAACCTTTGCAGCTTCCAAATTGCAAAAGTGAAAGACTTTACCTAAGAGCACCATGTTCCAGAATGGTGGCAGAGGTCCCAAGAGGTTCCAGAATGGCGGTGACATAGAAAATCTGTTCCTCACAATCAGGTTCAGAGTGCCCAGGGATCCAGGCACTCAACCCGTACAGCCAAGAGAGAGGGAAGCCTAGCTACTGCTCCAACTGGTAGGAGACCTCAGCGTCATCCACATGGTGCTGGTTTTAGGTGCACACAGAATGCACAAGTTCTGAGGTTGAAAAGGCCTCCACCCTGATTTCAGAAGGCCTGGAGGGCCAGGCAGTTTGCCCCTGAGAGTGCAATGTGTGAGGCTGTGAGTGTGAAGCCAAAGGTGCAATGGAGACCACAGAAGTTTGGAAAAGCCAGGAATGTGGATCATCTAAGGAAACCTGCAACCGGGGAGCAGAGCCAGCACAAGAGAGATGCCATGGGATCGGTGACCACTAGAACTGCCATAGGGGTGCAACCACATAAGCCCTTTGGAGCTCACAATTTGCCACAGATTGCTTCAGATGCTGGACAAGCAACTATAGGATTTAACATTTACCCTGCTGGATTTTGGACTTGGTTTGGGCCCAATGCTTTGTACCCTCCTGTTTGTAACTTTTGGAATGAAAGTGTTTATCTTGTGCCATTGCATGTTGGAAGTGTTTAACTTTGTTTTCATTTGTACAGGGGCTTGCAGCTAAGGTTTGTTTTCCTTCTCAGAGGAGACCTGGGACTTGAACTTTTCAGCAATGCTGAAACTGTTAGGACTTTGGCAACTCTTGCAGATGGACTAAATGCCTTTTGCATAAAGGAATATACATGAGTCTTTGCAGGGCCAATGACAAAATATTGTGTTTCTAATGTAATATGTTGATAGACTTAATGCTGGTTCTTAAAGATTGTTAAAGCTGTGTTATAATGTTTAAGTTGCAAAATGCTAAGAATTAGCATGTCTTGGTATCTGGAGGCTGCTTTAAAGAAATACATCATCTGGTTGCCAAGTTGACAAGGGGTGGATTGTTGTGGTTGATACATTGTGTCAGCTTGAGAAGTTTAGAAGTTTAACTGAGAGACTCAGCAGGGAGCTAGGGTTCTTACTTTGTAAATATCCTCATCCTGTGCAAAGGAAGGCAAGGGCATTTTGTGAATGTTACACCCACCCTGAAGGTGGGGGGGCGGTTGGTCTTATACAACATAAGGGAGGAGAAGAGGCTTGCTTGCTCTCTTTTGCTCTGGTTGCTGCCTTGAAGTATAGCTCCTGTGCCACGCCACCCTGCCTTGGAGTCAGCTGATTATGGACTGAAATCTCCAAAAACTGTAAGCTAAATAAACCTTTCTTTGCTTCATTTTGGGTGTCAGGTGTTTTGTCCCAGCAACAAGAGAAAAATGACCAAGACAGTATCCTAATGAATACATCCAACTACATTAATAAATTAAAAAAATAGCTGTAACATAAAAAACAGAAAATACATTTATAATAAAATATATTTCTTTGGAATAACTTCATTCAAAGATACAAACAATAAGAGAAATGCTAGTCATTCTTACCATGATATGATATTATTAGAGACAGTATTCCACAATAAATCATACATTGAACAATGATATTTTTGCAAAGGAGTTTGGCAGTCCAATTCCCTATGGGGAAAATAATTTCCTGTGCTGTGACATGGGATGACCTAGTAACAAAATATCATAGAAAATACACCTCCTTTCTAGAATCCTACAATAGATCATGGCACATATTATCTCTGAAACTTGAAAAGAACTTGACTATAGCATTAAACAGATAAGGAAGCATATTATGATGCTAAATTAGAAAGGAATGTGTAATAAAGAATATTAAGGTAGACCTTTGGGGATAATATCAGAGTAAGACTGAAAAACAACAAACCATCCCAAAATATTAGTATATAATTTTTATAGCATAGAACTTTCTCATTATGGTAAAGTAGTTAGAAAACTTACAAATATAAAGTCTTACAATGCTATGAAGTAGTCCCAAACTTTTTTTTTTCAAATTCAAGGAGATAAGTACATTTCATTTTATTTGGCAATTTAGTAATATTAGGTTTTCAGACCATTAAAAGGCACCTCATATCTGTAAATACTTTCTATGGCTTCTCAATAACTACACTTTTACCTTTTACCAATAAATACATAGTTGAAAATGTTACAATACATTGGGAAGAGATTGATTAAATTACTAAATAATATCAAGAACAGTGTATCTATTCCATATTAGCTCCTCTCTCCTTAATAAGCCTCCTAAGACTTAATTGGCTTTTGTCCTAACATGTTATATTTTAGTATTGCTTTATATTAAATCACTCAGTATACAGTTGCATTTTATAGTTTGTGGAGCCCAGCAGAACTTTCAAAAAATCATTCCAAACGTTAGGCAGTTGTTACATATATTCAGTATGTCTAGTGTTACTAACTGTTGTTCAACTAAATTATTTTTATTCCCCAAAATTATCATAACCCAAAGTATTTTCACAAATTCCTAAAATTATCATAACCCAAAGTATTTTCACAAATTCCTAAAATTATCATAACCCAAAGTATTTCCACAAATTCCTAAAATTTCACTGGGGAATATCTTTCAAACTACCTGTGATAAAGAACCAGATTTTCCCCCTTTCTGTCTGACATCTATGTTTTTATAAAAGAGTTTCTGGGGAGAGGCGAAGAAATACAAAAGACATATAAACTGCAATCTCTATTTTGTTACTGTTAAGATTCAATGGGCAAAATTAATCTGTCCAGTTACCATAAAAGCTTCTAAATGATCACTCTCACTTTCAGTCCTTATCTCATTGATCAAGAAAAAAATAGTTCAGAGCCTGGGATCTAGCTCAGCGGCCTAAGCGCCTGCCTGGCAAGCGCAAGGTCGTGAGTTCAATCCCTGGTGCCGAAAAAAATAGTTCAGAGACCAGCTCTGGCTCACTGACCACATTTTAGCACATTTCTGGGAAGAGTACTGCTCTTTTAGAGAATAACTGGTAAAAATATAGTAATAGGAATGTTACTTATTGCTATCCGTATAATTTTTATTTCAAGTATACATACCATTACTATTTAAAAGTTTTTAAAAATTCTACATATTCTAAATTTCTCTAAATATCCTTTACAATCTAAGTTTCCAGTAACAAAGCTGTACTATTTTACATATGAAACAAATTCTGGTTTTAATCTGAATATAAAAAAGATCCTCATCCCAATGCCTGGTTCTCTATAGATTCATGCCTAGCAACCCTTTTGGCTGTTCCAGGTTATACTGGAGCATCTCTGAGTGTTGAGCTTCCCCAGCCCCACTATTCCACACAAGAAATTCCAACATGGGCTTTCTTTTGCAGCATAGTTCATTTTCATGTGACACTAACGTATGTATATTGGGAGTCTATTTTAAGCCTCAGATCCTTTTCTTTTTCAATGGTGTCCTGTAAGAACATCATCACTTGAGAATGTCAAGGTTCACTCTATCCCAATTGTACCTTTTTGACCAAAGACTCTGTCTTATTAGTATGTTTGTGACATATAATTAGGCTCATCTTAGAGTGCTGATATACATATGTATATATAAATCACATTTTGATCAAATTTTTCTCCTTCTTCCCTTCATTCTTCCCTCTTTCCCCTTTCTCATATCTCCTTCCCACTTTCACAGTGCCTACCTCCCTGTTTCCATCTTTCTTTTATTTTGCTGTTTAAATTATTTATATTTTCAATTTCCCATATTAGAAAAACCACGCATTAATTTAACTTCTGTGTCTGGTTTACTGTTTTCTATTTAAGTTTAAAGTGAAGTCCATATTAAGCTGTGAACTATCGGATTTCTATGACATTGTACACACTATAGTGCTATGGCATATAAGAAATATATTTTAATATATGAGATTATATATGTATATATTATATATATAATTTAATAAAAGCAACTATTTACTTTTCACTTCTAAGTTTCTATTGCTCTGTTGTCCAATTCTGTAGCACTAATCACAAACTAATTTTGTAATATCAGCTTAAAAATGCAAAATTATACTCAACATTTAGAAGAAAAAATAAATTATACATTGCTTTATTTTTAAATATTTTCTTTTAAAACTAGTATTAATCAAATAGAATTTAAAATTTATATTATTTTATAATAATAAAACATAACCTTACCCTTTTCTTGGCTACCACAGCAACTTTGGTAACTGCTTTGGATTTATCTGTAAGGGAACAAAATATGCCTGGTTCACAAAAGTGTGTATGATCCTTTTCACATGAACACAGTTATACAATTAGAATTTTCTATTTTCTCATAGTAAAATAACAGTACTTTGTTTTAGTGGTTCTTTTAATTAAAATGCCAATAAATTGATCTCTGCAGAGTTGAGTAGAGCTAAGTAACCCAAAAGTGGCAATACCAGGATTCACATACATTACTTGATAAATCTCCTTTCTTAAATTTATCAATTAGATATACTTCCTCAGGTTAGTATTAAGTATATCTGATTTCTTGTTTATGATTAGATTGTGGCCTCTGGATTATAGGATCTAGACTTAAATCCCAGCTATCTCCACTTACATATTTACTACATGCTAGATATGGGATAAGAACCATATATAAACAACATCTTATTTATACCACATGATAACTTTGCAAGGTATACAGTTTTTCCTCACTTAACAGCTGAAGAAACTGAGGTAAGATAAAACAGCCTGACTGAGGTCATGTGGCTACATCAGAGTCATTTGATTACAAGGTCCTAATCCTTGCAGGATGTTTGCTGTATCTGTTTGAGACAAGTAAGGTACCAACAGTGCCTCAGATAAGACTTAACAAGAATGAGGACTATCAGTAACTCTCTCGTACTACTACCACTCCTACAAATAGAGTAATTAGTAACTGAGTCTTTTGTGGAAAATTATGTTGGGATATCATTTTGGTATGTACAATATAGATTTTGGTAAAATTACTGGCATAAAGTATAAAACCTAGAAGAGCTGGCTATCCCTATGCATACTTACAAATAAAGTATGTACCATATCTATTTGTGGGCTTAGATGCTCTGCTGCCTAGAATAGCCTTTCTCCCTACTGATGAATAAACAAGACTGTTCACCATTACAAATGGTTCCTCCAGGAAGGAGAGAGTCCCAGTTCCATTGTAAATGCATAGTTACAACAGGCCACAAAAATTTTTTCTTCTAATATTATAGATATTTCAAAATGTCTCAGTGAAAGTAATTCTGTAAAACTAGAATATTCCTCAATGGCAGGGATAATATTTTATATTCAGTAGATGTTTGTTATCATTTATAATTTCTAATAAACATGCATTGATTTTTATCTACACTCTTACATGAATCTGAAATACACACTCTTTCTGACCAAATTAATGTAATCTATTAAAATATATCAAGCAAATATATATATATATATATCAAACATTACTTAGTATACACTATTATACTAAATGATGTAAGATACAAAACAATGTCTATGTTCTCAGATCTTCATTTTCTTTATTAGTCAACAGGGTGTAATAATTATTGTTTCATTGGGAGATTTAAGTAATACAACTCATATAAATAAAGCTCCTAAAATAATATCTAGCAAATAACAGATAAACAAATATTAACTGACATTTTAACTAATAAAGACATTATGAGGTATGTGGATATGAGAGGAAAAATAGTTTAGTTCTTCTTTTAATCACTTTCCTGTCATTAGAACAAAATATTCAATATCCACAATTTAAAGGAGAGGTTTGTTGGAACTATACTTTTCAGTGGGTTTACTTTCTGCCACGAGCCAGAATGGGTGGCTGGCTCCTAGGAGAAAGAGCATGGTGGAAGGACATGGTAGACAAGTGCTTCCCCATGGTAGCCAGCAAGCAGAAAGAAGGGAGAGCTGGGGTGGGGGGAGACATGTACAAAGGCACACTTGAAGAAACTTCAGAGCAGAGACTACCTTTCAAACCAGAGACTACTTTCTTGCAACACTGGTAGCCATGGGCTCATCAAATGGATCCATTCACTGATGAATATAGATAGTGCCTCCATGATTCAATCACCTTCCAAAATCCCAGCTGTGAGCATATGGGATTTTTTCTTTGTTTTTATGAGCAGGATATATTTATTGAGAGAAAGAAAGCTTCTGTCTGAGAGAGAGACAGAAGGGGTCCCAAGTGGGTTGCCCAGCATATGGGATTTTTGAGGGACATTTCTGATCTAAACCATAACAATGATGATACATTTCACTCATGTCATCTTTTAAACATTATTATGTTATTTAATGTAATTATTTTAGTCTTCTCAGTACAGTTATAAATAATTGATGAGTAAAAATAAAATGATAAAATGTGTCAGGATATATGAAAAATAAGACTACTGAAATTCTACAATGTATGCTTGATTATAAATGACACCTGTGAAGGCTTATCACAATTAGAAGATAGAATAAATTGTTTTGTATCAAACAAAGTATATTTTTTTCTTTGCAAGACCTCTAGTAAGAATAAAAATGATGAAATATTGGTACTTACAAATAATTAAAACTGAATTTTAAAAAGCCTCAAAAAGTAAAAAGGTGTTCAATTAAGCCCTTTGACAGATAGAAAGTTAATGGAAACAGAATGGATATTCGTTGCATTTCAGCCAAAAATATATTACTCGCATGTAAAATTTGCAATATGGAGATGAATTGAGAACATAAATATCAAACCATTTTTCAAGAAAATTTTTATGTTCAAAAGTTATGGAATCATTTCACAATAAATGGAGAGTATCTCAAGGAGTATCAACCACAACGATTTTCAAACATCGAAGGAATATTCTGATGTAATACTTACAATATTATGATTACTACAGATTTATTTTAATAACAGTAGGCTCATGTTCACCTTCAGCAATATTAGCCATTAAAAATCTAAAACTGAATTTTCCCTGTTAAGTAAGGTTTAATTTCCTATCCCCAGAAATCTCTTCATGTTGGTGCCCTCCCCATTACAAGTGAAAAACAGTTAACAGAAAAGGCAGATTTCGATAATGAAAAGAACCCTTACTTCTCCTCTGAGTGACATACAAGTCATATCTTTAAAGAACAAATGAAGAGCAGCAGGTAGTAAATGAAATTTTCTAAATAAGTAAACGTAGTTATACCTCATGACCCAGAATAATATGATAATTTTTTAAATTTACAGTCATACTAGAGAGGAATACAAATATTAACGTAATTCAATGGCTTCTTTCTTTTAATAAGATTTTTAAAGCCTATCCATTCATGCCCTCTGAAAAACTTCATTAGTTCTTTAAATGTGACAAACGAAAGCACTTCCTTAAAAAGGTAGAAAACAGCCCAGTTTCTGGTATGGAATTGGAGGAAATTAGGATGTGCCATTTGATCCCAACATATTAAAAGCTAAACAGAGGAGATAACATGGCTAAATAAAGGAGGAGCTTCTTTCAGAGCTACTCACAGAAATTCAACTAAAACACAGGTAACTGGAAGAAAGGGGAGAGACATACACCCTGAAACTAAAATCAATCTTACAAAGATGCTAATAGATCAAGCAAAACATAATAAAGGACTTAATAAAATGGCTAGCCAGCCCATTGGCTGCTGGGATGGGTCACTGGATCAAGGTGATTATGTGCCATACTTGGAATCTTAAAAGAAGAAGGAAAAAAAGGATGTGCCACAATAATAATGTGGCTAAATCAAGCCATACAGGATAGATTTAGGATATGCCTTTTCTGCCTTCCTCCAAACCGAAGATGCATAGTCCAGCAGTAATTTTGCAGACATGAACTGCTCCCTCCCTGATGATCTGCCAGTCCCTTTTTTTCTTTCCTTTTGTTTTGATTTTGTCTTTTTTCCTTTTTCTTTTTCTTTTTTCTTTTTTTCTTTTCTTTTTCTTTTTTCTTTTCTTCCTGTTACTTTTGTGTACCAGAGTGTTAAATAGGAATGCCAGAAACAAGATTAAAGCCTACAGGGGTGCAGAGTAATAGAACAGCTAACCACTACCCAATGACCTGTGCTTACTAAGGCACGGGGAATCAAACAGCCTTGTACTTTGAGACTGTGCAGCCCCGGGCTGTTCCTGTGCTGCTGGAGGAAGGAGCAGAAAGGCATCCCATGACACTTCCCCATCTCATGGAGGAAGTTACAGACCACAGCAGACATGGATAACAGCAACTAGGAGAGGGACACAACCAAGAGAAAGAGAGTAAGGAGTGAGAGGCCACTAAGGGACACACATAAAGTACTGGTTGAATACTCTGCCCACAGGTCCCCACATCTGGAGGCCAACATCAACCTCAAATCCAGCACAAATTATTACAGGCTTGGTAGTGTTAACTAGTAGTTTTGGACCCTAGGTGGACAACATGGGAATTTTGGTTTATTTTATTATACTTTTCTTCTTTTTTTCTGATTTGTTTCCATTCCTTTTCCTTTTTTTTAATCTAGAACTTTGTTCTAATCTATTTGTCTTCTTTCCCCCTTTCCTCAATTTACCTCTCTACACGTAATCGTATTTTCATATGAGTGAATAATCTAATTTTTCTGGTCAACCTTAATAATCCTTTGCTTACTCCTTCATTCTTTCTCTTTGGCCCTTTTGTCTATGTTCCCAAAGCTTTCATGATCATCCTTTCTCCTCCAGCTTGGCTTCTACTTTATTTCTCTTAATTTATCTCTATTTTATCCACTATCCTTCTTAAATTTCCTCACCAAAGGGTAAAACCATTCTACCAAGGGGAAATACTTGTATAAAAGCTCTCAATTTATGATTGGTTCTGTTACATAATTGTAGATTTTTCTTCTATGGTTAAAGGTGCAAAATTAATACTTACCATAGTTTGTCAGTTTCTAAACTGTGCTTGATGCTATTGTCAGTGCTAAGTATACTTCTTTAGTTAGAATGTCATATCTGTTGTTTTAATCAGTTGTTCTCACTTCTATAACAATACTGGGAATTTCTGGGGTAATAATCTTATCACATTCCAACACCAAAGGACTGGGGACTCAGCTGGATAGATACAGACATCTCATTCTTAATTAATTGGAAAGGTAGGATCTTAGGACAGACACAAACTAAGAACATTCTACACACAGAAGACATCCTGAAGAACAAACCTCACCTAGAGGCCTTGATACTCATGATAAAGTTACCTACTACAAAAACTTAAAAGATCAGAAGATTGCAGAGCAGTAAGCAGCAAGGAAAACAGCCTCTCTGAGAGTCACCATCCAGACACTGGAGTATAGCATTGTGAGGAAGACAAGAAAGGAAAGTGGGTACCCAGACCCAGGAAGAATCTGAAGTGTGAATTGAAGCCCACAGAGAGAGTGAAAAGAAAAACTTCGACAAACAAGAAGGCAGAAGCCAGTGGCACCTTTGACCTGAGACAGGACTCACTGTGCAAAAGGAACTGTTTAAACTTGGGGATGCATGCACAGTGATGGTAACAGTGATGCTGGTGACCCCAGAGACCACTGCAGAGAGATGCAGCAGTAGAGGGGAGCAGTGGACATGGAGGACTGCACTGGCTGGCGGTAAGTGCACAGGAGTTACTCTTCCTGCAGGAGAGACTGATTAGCCAGGAACCATCTTGGAGCTGGGCAGGCTGAGCACAGAACCCTGAAGTGCTGCTGGCTTGCCAGGCAGGCACTTGTGCTGCTAAGCTAAATTCTGGGGCCTCATCTATCAGATCCCAGCTAGGTTCAGACCTGAAGAAACTGCTTGGAATGCGGCAAGCCCAGAGTCTGCTTTTAGGATAAACCTGCTGAGATTATCCACTACCTTGCCAAAAGGTACTAATGGCTTACTGGGATGATTCAGGACTCTGTTTCTATAGGGTGTCTACTAGTGAAACCAGAGAGAATCCTGGAAGTGAACTGTTTCTGTTTTTTTGTTTTTTGGTTGTTTGTTTTTAATTTGCCCTTTCCTTTTTCTTTTTTTTTTTCTTTTTCTCTTCTCCTTCATTGTTTTTACATGAGTGTGAAAGTGGTTCCTAAACTCTCTGTGGGTGTGGTTATGTTCTGTTCTTCCTTTTAATGCTTCCATCTCTCTTTTCCTTCATTCTTCTGTACCAGTTTCCCAAAGTTGGCATGATTCTCCCTTTTTCCTCCAACCTTACTTCTAATTTCTTTCTCTTCTTCCACTTCTCTATTTTCTCCTTATCCATTTTAAAGTTTAACCCCCAAAGGCAAAATTGATGCATTAAGCACTTATGTATTGCATATAATTATCTGGTCTGTTTTACATTTTGTTAATTAATCACAAATCTAGTTCATATGGTTAAAAGTTGCAAATTAAGGATTAGCTCAGTATATGTTTTTTAGAATGTGTTTGACGCTATTGGTACCACTATAACCAAAATTGACATAATTGTTCTAAACAGTGATTGGTCCTGGTATTCCATGACAGAGATTAAGGGTCACAGCAAATACTGTGGCACAGTGCTAAAGAAAAAGGGACTAGGGGGCCGCTCTTCTCCCCTTTCACCCAAAACCTCAGCTGGCAAGATCATCGGCTGCACTTCCTCCATTCACCCAAGACCTTATCCAGTGAGATCATTGTTTGCCCTTCCTCCCCTCACCCCGGAGACCTCAGCAGGCCAGGGACCATCAGCAACCCCCTTTACCACCTGAGGAACCCTGGTGGACTGGTGGAAACCTCAGTAACCCCTCACCCACACAGAGGACCTCAGCAGGCCTGTGACAGTTCAGTGAGTTTCCCCCTCAAATAGAGGACCTCAGTGGGAAACAGGAGCACGAGCAAACCCTCCCTTCAAACTGTAGGACCTTGGTGAGCCCAGCAAGAGTTTGCATAAGTCCTTCTCCAATATAGACAATACCAGGTGGATTGAGGAAAGTGCTAACAAGGCCCACCCCTCCCAGAGGAACTTGAAAAAGCCTAGGAGACCCCTAGGGACACAGCAGGACCCTAGCTGAGGCATACATTATAGCCAGGTAGATCTGGCAGCCTGGAATAACCTAGAGCCACTGTAACAAAAGGAGCTAAGGGTTGGCTTACATCAATACTCCTAGGCTAGTCAGCCTAGGAAGAATATAGGACTCACCCAAAAGGCCCTGCAGGAGCAACTCAGGTGACTGGCAGCTTCCCTTCACTGTGGGACCCAGCAATTGGACAAACATCACCCATACAGTAGGACCCTAAGTCACAAACAATGATCAGTTGAGACTAGTGGGATTGAAAAGACAAAAATATTAACCAAGTAGTGAAAATGACAAAACAAAAAAGCAAAATGCTATCTCAAACATCCTGTCCACAGGAACAAGTACAGGAGACATCAAAATAGAGGACATTAGAAGTCATACACCTGAAATTTCTGAAAAGATAGCAAGTGAAATAAAGAAACAAATCCATGAGGCTATAGAGGAAATCAGATTAGAAATCATTTCACAGGTAAAGAAAGAAATGACAACCTTAATAAAAGAATTGCTCACCATAGCTAGAGAAGACATAGATAAAAAAGTACAGGAGCATGTAAAATTATGTAAACCTTGAATGAACAATTTAGGAAAGAAATAGAATGCATGAGACAAAGAGATATCCAGGAAATAAAAAATTCCACTGAAAGCTGGCAAAACCGTTTGAATGAAGTTGAGGATAGACTTGTGAACCCTGAAGACAGGATCACAGCTAGCAATCATGAAAGGAAAGAACTTTTAAAAATAACAAGGGAGCATGAAATAACAATTCAACAGCTTCAAGATGATGCAGAGAAGCAATATAAGATTGATAGACATCAATGAAAATGCAGGTGTCAATACAAATGACATAAAGAATCTATTCACAGAAGTAATAGTGGAAAACTTCCCAAACATGGGGAAAAAAAATCATATGCAGATAAGTGAGGCATATAGAATGCCAAGCAGTCATCACCAAAATAAATCTATACCCAGACATACAATAATTAAGATCTCAGAATTTCAGCATAAAAATGGAATATTAAAAGCTGTTAGAGAAAAAAATACAACTCACCTATCGAGGAAAGTCCATTAGAATCACAACAGACTTTTCAGCACAAATCCTCAAATTAAGATGAGCTTGGAATGAAATATTTCAAGCCCTGAAAGAAAAAAACCTTCAACCCAGATTGATGTAACCTGGAAAAATTTCTTTCAAAATAGATGGAGAAATAAGATATTTCCATGACAAAGAACAACTAAAGAAATTCATGTCTACCAAACCAACTCTAAAAAGAATACTGAAAGACATACTAGAGAGAGACAAAAATGACTACAATTCCAGAACAACAACAGAAAGAAACCACCAGGCAGGAAAAGCAATTAAATGAGGGAGAAAAGCAGGAAACCAACAACAGGAAAATAACATGACAAAGTTAAGCCAGTACATATCAGGTATAACCATCAATGTAAATAGCCTCAATTTACCAATTAAAAGAAATAGGTTCACAGAACAGATCAAGAGACAGGATCCAACAATATGCTGTATACAGGAAATACATCGGCCTCAAAAGGAAACTCATAAACAAAAAGTCAAAGGATGGAAAACATCCCATGCCACAGGAACCCAGAAAAAGCAGGGGTAGCTATTCTGTTTGCAGACAATGTGAACTTAAAACCAAAAAATGATCAAAACAGATAAAGAAGGTCACTTTATATATGTTAGGGGACAAATTCAAGAGGGAGAGCTAACAATCATAAATATATATGCACCAAATACAGGAGCACCCAACTATGTAAAACGAATACTAATCGACATGAAAAACCAGATAAGCAATAACACAATTGTAACAGAGGACCTTAATACTCCATTGTCACAAAGAGATAGATCAACTAGACAAAAAGTCAGCAAAGAAATAGCAGAACTGAATCACACCTGTGAACAAATGAAACTAGTAGACATTTACAGAGCATTCCACCCAACAACATCAGAATACACATTCTTCTCAGCTACACATGGGGCATTCTCTAAAATAGACTATATATTAGTCCATACAACATGCTTAAGTAAATGCAAAGGGGCTGAAATTATCCCATGCATATTATCTGACCATAGTGCACTGAAATTGGAAATTAACGGCAAAAAAAAAAACATGCAAAACACATGGAAATTAAATAAAAATCTCTTCAACAACCAATGTGTGACAGATGAAATTAAAGAAATTAAACAATACCTAAAATTCAATGAAAATGCAGATACAACATACTGAAACTTGTGGGATGCAATGAAAGCAGTGGTAAGAGAGAAATACATAGCAGTGAATTGCCACATCAGAAAAACAGAATGAGCACAAATAAACAACCTAATGCTACACCTCAAGCTTCTACAAAAAGAAGAGCAAGTCAAGACCAAAGCTCATAGAAGAGAGGCAATTATAAAGATCAGAACAGAAATTAACACAATTGAGACTAAGAAAACAATACAAAGAATTAATGAATCAAAGAGTTGGTTCTTTGAAAGAATAAATAAAATTGATAAACCTCTAGACAACCATATCAAGAAAGAAAAAACTCAAATTTGTGCAATAAGGAATGAAAAGGGTGAAGTTACTATAGATCCCATGGAAATTCAGAAGATCATGAATACCTACTTTGAAAATCTTTACTCACATAGTGAGAAAACAGAGGAAATGGACAAATTTCTAGAAACATATTACCAAAGCTGAACCAAGAAGATATAATGATTTTGAATAACCCAGTATCAGCTATTGAAATTGAAGATGTAATTAAAAACTTACCTACAAAGAAAAGCACAGGTCCTAATGAATTCTCCACAGTTGAATTTTACAAGAAATTTACAAAGGTTTAACATCAATACTCCTCAAACTCTTCAATGAAATTGAAAGGGAAGCAATTCTCCCTGAGTCATTCCTGGAGGCAAGTATTACTCTGATACCAAAACAGGCCAATGAACATTGATGCAAAGATTCTCAATGAAATACTGGCAAATAGAATGCAACACATCATCAAGAAGATCACACATCATGACCAAGCGGGATTTATCTCAGGAATGCAGGGATGATTTAACATACATAAATCAATAAATGTAATATACCACATAAACAGAGCCAAAGACAAAAATCACATGATCATCTCAATAGACACAGAAAAAGCTTTTGATAAAGCTCAACACTTGTTCATGATAAAAATCCTACAGAAACTTGAAATAAATGGCATTTACCTCAATCTGATGAAAGCCATCTAGGACAAACCAACAGCCAACATTATACTAAACTGAAAGTGTTCATTCTAAAAGTGAGAACAAGACAAGGATGTCCACTATCACCACTCCTATTCAATATAGTGCTAGAAATATTAGCCAGAGCAATAAGACAAGACAGACAAATAAAAGGAATAAGGATAGGAATGGAAGAAATTAAATTATCACTATTTGCAGATGACATGATACTCTACAAAGAAGAGCCCCAAAATTCCATCAAAAGACTACTAGAGTTAACAAGGAAATTCAGCAGTGTAGCTGGACACAAAGTCAACATTCAGAAATCAATAGCATTCCTTTACACGAACAACAAACTCACTGAGAGAGAAATCATGGAAATAACACTTTCACAATAGCATCCCAAAAAATGAAATACTTAGGAATCAACCTAACAAAGGATGTAAAAGCCCTATACCTTGAAAAGTATAATATTCTAAAAAGGAGATTGAAGTAAACATGAGAAAATGGAAAATATCCCTTGCTCTTGATTAGGAAGAACCAACATTGTGAAAATGGCCATACTTCCAAAACTGTTATACAGATTTCATGCAATCCTGATTAAAATACCATTAACATACCTTGCAGATGTAGAGAAAGCATTCTTAAAATTCATCTGGAAACAGAAGAGACCTAGAATAGCAAAGGTAATCCTGGGCAACAAAAGTAAGGCAGGAGGCATCTCAGTTCCTGACTTGAAGATACACCACAAAGCAACAGTGATAAAATCAGCATGGTACTGGCAAAAAAACAGACCTGAGGGTCAATGGAACAGATTAGAAGACCCAAGCACAATTACAAAGAGATTCAGTCACCTTATCTTTGACAAAGGGGCTAAACATGTTCACTAGAAGAAAGATAGCCTCTTTAATAAATGGTGCTGGAAAAATTGACTTTCCACATACTGAAGACTTAAACTAGGCCCATGTCTATCACCATGCACTAAAGTAAAGTCAAAATGGATCAAAGATGTAAATATTAAAATAGAAACACTAAAACTACTGGAAGACAAAGTAGGTAGAAATCTTCAAGACATAAGGGTATGCAAAGAGTTCATGAACAAAATAGAAACCACACAGGAAGTACTTCAAAGAATGAACAACTGGGATCTCATCTTATTAAAAAGTTTTTGCACTTCAAAAGAATTCAGCAACAGAGTGAAAAGAAAACCCACAGAATGGGAAAGAATTTTAGCCAGTTCTCCCTCAGACAAAGGACTTTTATCTAGAACATACAAAGAATTGAAAGGAACATCAAAGATGGTGCAACAGTAAGCAGCAGAATAAAGAGTCTTTCTGAGAGAAACAGTTCAGATGCTAAAATACAACATCATGGAGAGGACAAGAAGGAAGGACATGGGTCCCCTGGACCTAGGAAGAATCTAAAATATGAATTGAAGTCCACAAAGAGAATAAAAAGAAGAATTTAAATGAAGAAGAAGGTGGTGGCTGGCAGCACCTTAGCCTGGAGCCAGACTCACCCTGTGAGAAGAGCTGTTGAGCTTGGAGAGGCACAGTCATGGTCACAGGCGCAGTCGTGGTCACAGTCATGGTTGACCCCAGAGGTCTCTGTGGAGAGGTGTGAGGTGAAAGAGAGTAGTAGACACAGATCTGCGCTGGCTGGTGGTGAGTACAGGGGACTCAATCCCCCCATGGGAGAGAGTGATTGGCCAGGCACCATTTTGGAGTCAGGCAGGATACGCCCAGGGCCAAGACTGCTACCCACTTCTGCCGGCAGTGCCAGGTTGTGAGCAGACCTGCAGAAGTTGCTTGGACCGAGTTCCACTCCTGTGTGTATTCTAGACAACATCACATAGGTTCCTAAACAGCTTAGATTCACAGGCTCTGGCCATGTCTGCTCTCATGCAAACTCAGGGTGTGTCAGTACCCAGCTCAGTGCAGAAGCACGGGCACCCACCGTCAGATGTCCATAGCCAGCACTGGCCAGAAAAGCTGAAAAGTCTTGCTTTGGAGAAGTTGTGGCCAGTGTCAGGGTGCCTGGGACCACATTACCCATGTGTGTGGAAGAAATCAGGAATATGCCAAGTCAAAGAGGGAGAGGGAAATCTCTAGCATCCAACCCAAGCAGCACAAGTCCTCCAGAGGTAAACATGGAAGAGATAAAGAATCGCACACCTGAAAAGACTGAAGTGATGTCAACTGAAGTGAAGAAACAACTTCATGAAGTTATAAGAGAAATTAGAATAGAAATTCTATCCCAGGTAAAAGAAGAAATGAAAACCATAATAAAAGAAAAACTAAGCATCTCTAAAGAAGATACAGATAGAAAAACAGAGGAGCATAGGAAAATGAGAGAAATCATGAATGAACAATATGAAAGAGATTTACAATGCATGAAACAGATTCAAAGAGATATCCAGGAAATTAAAAACTCCATTGAAAGCTGGCAAAATT
>RJWT010018863.1:0-18677 GCA_004365215.1 Cuniculus paca
TGGGGCTTTCTTCTCCAAGCAAAGTCTTTCACCTTTGCAACTTGGAGGCTGCAGAGGCTAGGATCCCGCTGGTTCTTGCAGTGACCTCACACCATCTTTTCTGTTGTCTTCTTCTGAAATACTTGACTTTTTCTTGCTAGTCTTTTCAACAACCAGTTTATCCTCTGTTCCCTCTTTGCAGTCCACAGCTTTACTGAGCTTCCTTTCTTGCTAAATTCACAGTGCTTTGAATCATTCTGCTGGACTCTTTCTTCTTGTTTCTCAACATAGATCTGGCTAAAAGCCCTCAACAGCAGCCATGCTACAGCCTTACCACCCTT
Organism: Cuniculus paca; assembly: GCA_004365215.1. Taxonomy (NCBI): domain Eukaryota; kingdom Metazoa; phylum Chordata; class Mammalia; order Rodentia; family Cuniculidae; genus Cuniculus; species Cuniculus paca. The sequence continues at coordinate 321 of RJWT010018863.1, forward strand.
AATCTCAGGTAAAGTCTCTGGACATGAGCAAAATGCAGACAATCTTTCTGCCAAGCATGACATGAATCATATGAAGTCCAACAGCCAATGCAGTCCTTCTTGCCAGCAGAAACCTCCTGAGCCTGGTCTTTACTGGCAGCATTTCTATCAGACGTATGGCCTTTTTAACTCTAATTAGAATCTTCCATCAAGTATAGCTGAGGGCTTTCCAGACTACTTTTCCAGCTGGTATTACCAAACCTTTCCTACCTCTTCCTTTTCCCACAAACCAGCTCCAAAATTACAGCAATGACCCCACTTCTCTGGTACCAAATTGTCTTAGTTATTTTTCTCATTGCTGAGAAAAAATACCCAACACCCAAAGTGAAAGAAAGAAAGATTTATCTACTGCGCAGTTCATAGATGTTTGAGTCTGTAATTGGCTAGTTCCAAGATTAGGGTGTCATGGCAGAGGGGAATTGCAGTGGACGAACAGTTCATGGTGGGGAGAAGGTAGCAAAGCAACAGGCAACAAGAGACAGCTGTCAAGTGACAAAGGATGAGCCTCTTTTGTCTCTTATGTCTTATCCAGGCTACTCACCCTTAATCTTTGTATCACATCCTTGATCCCAGCATCACACCCTAGATCCAGCCACCTCCAAAAAGCCCCACCTCTGACTCCATGAGGCTTTGGGGGAAAATCTAGATACAAATCATCACACTATTTAAATCAGACAATGTATCATCAGTTGTTATTCTCAATTAGGGACACTACTTCTAATAGCTTCAGAGCAATGATCTCAGATTGGTAATTGTTGAAGTGTTGACTTGTTTGTTTCATTGTTTCCCTAAGCATAAGGTCTATAAGATACATTTTAATTCTTATTTATCATTACATCTGCAGTGTTTAACATAGTGTCTGATTCATAATGAGTATTAATATGTACTTTTGAAGTAAGTTGGTTAATGATTAAAGTTTTATTTTGTTTCTTTAATGGTCTCTCTGATTTTGTGGTTTTCTATAATCCTGTTTATTTAGGTGTGTAGAAATGAGTTTGAGGGTTCAAATGCTTGCCTGGTAAGCGTGAGGTCAAGAGTTCATTCCCCAGTACAGAAAAGGAAAAAAAAAAAAAAAGGAAATGAGTTTGAGTCACATTTATTTGATTACTATTTGTGTAATAATAAAACTAAAAATTTGAATCAGCTAATAGGAAACATTGAAATTACATAAGTGTTCTGTCATGAGATGATTGCCCAAAAATATAAAAATGATAAGAAAATAGAAGTTCCTACTTTAATCTAAGTCTTCCAAAAGAAATCATTGCAAAACAAAAACTCACTGAAAATAGTTGAATAGAAAATCAACCTTTATTTAAAATGTATTTTTTCTTTGATGTTAGCTTGTTCAGTTCACTGGGTCAAATAACCATGACTTTATATTTATCATTTTAAATTTATTAATTTAATTGTGTGCACATTAACTGACATTACTATAAAAGACATTAAAATGAAGTATAAAATTAGGAAACTATGAGTTGTCTCCAATTTTGAAGGGAGAAACATTGAAGCTAATAGTATTATTCAAAAGAATGGAAAACCTGAATCACCATGATTCATGAAATATATAAGCTTAGAAATAAGAAAGGACTTAGTAATATGACTGTATAATGCTAGACAGCATTTAAAAATTTATCTTTTTAATGGCAATTATACCTTCTCTATAATATATGTCAATTCAGAAATTATGAAAGTGGTGTTCTTCTGTTCCCAATTTGTGGAAAACATATGCTACTGCTCTTTAGGGACATTATTTGCTATTAGAACACTTTAAACATTCACATAAAATATTACTTAGCAATTCTAATAGATATTTATAATTGCACAATTGCCATGAACTTTTCTTTGTATTAAATTATCTGAAGTTTTTTGAATAACATTTTCTAATTAGTGATGTATTTTGTAATAATTTTTAATATTTTTAATGTGAAGTTTTTTTCATTTTTATTAAAATCTCAATTGTATCCTGCTTGATTCTAATTAAAGCTACCACTTTGGCAATAAATTCTGCTTCTGATATATTTATACCGAAAGAGTAATTGTGGAAAATTGTGGTTAAGTCTCATTCGGTAATAAGCTTGCTTTGGAAGGTAGATGAATACATAATTATTTTTAAGACTGCTCATTACTCATTTTGTTTTATTGTAATATTCTTTATTACTGGCCTCCAGCAATTTAAATATAACCCATTCCAGACAGGATGTCCCACATGAAGGAAATAAAAGACATCAGACTCAGAGCATGGTCAAAACCACAACTTGATTAAGAAGACTAAAGATAATCTCAAGAACAAATATAGCCACTGTATGCTACAAATCTGTTTATTTGCGTAGTAAGGACTCAGTTAATTCTGACATTGCCCTGAAACTGTACCCAGTTTTTTTTGAAAGGTCTTGTTATCCTGCTTGATATTTGTCAGTCTACCAAATCCTGTACATCCTATGATGCTGTAGCATTTACAATGGTAGTGGTAGAAACACTCTTCTAGTTAGATAAAATTCTCCATAGAAGGCAAATACGAGATTATCTTTCAGCAGCCCTGTACGTGCCCCAAATTAAGGAGGTAGTATCTTTCCTTCGCATTATGAAAATGTCTTACATGTCGAGGTTGTTGTTACTCCATTGAGAGAGCAACTTCTTTTAATATGAGCTTTTTTCTTAGTGACTATTCATTCCATCCTAGAACCTTAAATTTTAAAAAAAAATCTTTGTACAGAGGTACTTTCTAACTATGTGGATAAACCAATCTAAAATCAGGTATTGTGTAGTAAAATCTTACTTATTGAATACCTCCTGGAAGCCAAGTACATACGTATGAGAGAGACTCTCATACATGTGTGATTATCTAAAATACCATGTAACAAATGAAACCATAAAGAATTTACAAGTTATGGGGATAATGGATAGGTGAAGGTGATTATTTTTACTTCTTTGGGTGGGAGGTAGGGTCAAGGAATGTTAGAGCAACACAAAAACTCAGTTAATATTGAGGTGAACAAGAGTTTGTCAGTTAACTTTAAGAAGAGGTATGCCTGTTAAAGCACCATATGCAATTAAGACTGTTAGGTCTAAGTTTCTCTAAATTCATCAACATCCTTCCTGCTGCGTTAGCAAGGTTTCCACTGATGTGTCTTTCTGCTCATGAATTGTGGTAGCTTAAGCTTCACTTACTTGTAAAGGCTGTGGCACAGAAGGCTGCAGAATTCAGCTTGACACATTGAACTACCTGATTCAGATGTCAGGAAAGCCCAGAGACGTTTGCCGTGTTTAAACAGGGCCACTGCTAGAGACAGCTTTTCCTGTCCGGCGTCTGCGTGTTAATCCAGTACGCTTACGCTTCCTTAGACGCTTCAGTCCTTTTTGCTGGCACAAAGTGGCCCTGTGTTACATAGCAGTGATGACTCATTGATGTGCAGACCGTGAAAATCACTAAACCATCTGTCCTGCTAAATTTTGAAGTCTTCCCCCCAAGTGAAAGGTCTGAGTCAGAGTAGAGTCGGGAGATAATTTGCTTTTCTGGAAAGGCTTAGTAAATAGGGATCCTCGGTGTTCATTTCAATATTTTTTTTATTCTTCATTTATCACACAGCTATATTGTTTACTTAACAATATTACATATATGTACAAAATTCACGCACATACTCGTGTGGTTTCCATATCTATGTGGTTCCAATGTGACAATGTCATGTACTGAAATATGTATTTATTGTGGAATAGCTAAACCAAGTTAATACGCTCATTACCTCCCATACTTATCATCTACTTATGGTGAATACATTCCAAATCTATGCTTAGCAATTTTCAAAAGTACAATACATTGTCCTTACGTGCAGTAGATCCCTTAAACTTATTCCTTCTAACTAAAATGGTGTACCTTTAACTAGTTTTAATTTTTACTAAGATATAACAATTTGTATCCTCAGATATTTGTTTCTTACCATAACAAGAAACATATCATGTTAACTTTGAAGTTCAAAGATCTTTTCCTCTGTGGAAAATTGAGGAGATGGGAAAAATGGAGAATTGGAAATAGATCATTTCTTCAAAAATGAAGTCTCAAGTTTCCCTTCTTCCTGAAAGATTGTGTATACTCATAATTAGATGGGAAGTTGTTCATCTGTTTCTCATTTAATGTAGCATATAAAAATATTAACAAACTACACTTTCGGGTCTCTGTATTTTAGTTCTCTGCGGTTGATGTTTTGTTCTTGATTTAACTCTTTTTCATTATTTAGATGTTTATAATGTGACTATATCATCTTATAGAAACAAACTAAAATTATTTAGCAATAGAACGTGTAGGTAGAAAAATAGAAGTGAAAATAGCAGATTTTAACTTTACTAGTATGTTCAGTACCATTATGAAGTTTTAGAACAACATTGAAACTTAATTTGTAGGCTGTTTTAAATTTTCTTGTACCTCTATGGACTGTAAGGGATACAGTTATTCCAAATCTGGCCAATTATTTTTTGTTATAAGAGATTCTTCTGTGATTAATTCATGCATGGTAGATTTCCTGACTCAAGAAGTATGTTTTTAACATTAGGAGATAATTAATGGTACGACTTATTAGTCAATCTCCTTTTTTATCTATAAATACATTTATCTCCCAAGAATAAAATAGCTCATCTCAGAGTACCAACAAGTCATGTTTGTGTTTCCTCAGAAAACCCAATTATTTTAAAAAATAAATGATGAGTCATGCTGCCATATGGAAATTTCAAGTGCAAATGATTCTGAATTCCTGGATTCAAAAGAAAACTTGTGATAAAGGGAATTTATTTCACCTTAATTATTTTCATTTTTCCATTTTATAGGTTTTTCCATAAGAATTGTTGATTTATATTTAATAAAGTTACTTTGTTCATGTTAAAGTAACTTTAACAAAATTAGAGAAAAGGAGAAAGAAAAGCAAAATACTGTCTAGTATCAGCAATAAAATTACTAGATACTTTCTGTATCAAAATGGAGCCCATCTCGTTTACTAGATAAAATGTTTGCTCGAATTCCGATTAAGCATGATGGTTTTAAACAAACATTGATTCGACTCCTCCGAAACTTCCCTTTAAATAATATAAAAGAATAAAAAAATGATTAAATCTCCAAGAACAAAGCTTGTAGAAGAGAAGACCTGTTCGCAAAGGAATGCTAGCAGAATTTTCGGGCTGGAAGTGTGAGTGTTGACTTAGAAAGCGGAGATGTCACAAAGCTCAGTACCAACACTGGGGTAATACATGATAAAAACAAACTGTTGAGAAATAACCCCATTTATATCACAGAACTCAAGCAAAATTTAGAAATTGGAGCCTCAAGGTGCCTTTGCACTCTGGGTTACAAAGTAGGATGTGCAGCTTGGCTGGGGAGCTTGCAGTGAAGTTCCTTCCCACCCTGGCGACATCCGACTCTACTCTCCACGGAGGAGCTCAGAGCAGAGACTCACACGCAGTCTGCGCTTTCAGCTGTGAGACGCCACCTTCCTTCCCTCCTCAGTCCCGGAGTCAGGAGTTTAGAGACTTCATTTTTGGAGCTGTTGACCCGAGGAGGAGGTCAGATAGCGACATTTCGGAATGTGATAGTCCAGTGGTAGGTCGAGTGAATCAGTGAGCCTGTGTGTGCCTCACTCTTCCATGCGGCCAGGTGAGGATCAGGTCTACTCAAGGGAGCTGGAAACACAAGGAGAAAGTGACAGGACAAATGGGGTGTAGGGGAGAAAAGGAGAAAGAAAAGCAAAAGCAGAGGCCCTGAGATAATGCCGGAAACCGAGGAGAGGTCTAAAAAACTGTAACAGATAGCCTCCCATAGAGACCGTTCATATTTGGAAGAAGATCAAAGATAAATATATATATATATATATAGTATATATATATTGTATTATATAATCTATGGAATCTATTGTACATGTATTTAATAGTATACATATCGTATAAATAAATTTAGGAGAATTTATAAAGGTTTATCAGAAATAAAAACATTAAGTAGAAAGTAACAAAGACAAAGTGAAGGACATTTTCCTAGACAAAAGAGCAAGCAGGAAAACCGAAGACGCTCGTCAGCGATCAGGCTGGCAGATCAGTCCGGGCAGAGGCGGGCGACCCAGGGCTCTGGTGCCACGGCGGGCTGTCTGTTATCACTGAATGCTCTGAAGGTGCCTGCGTCACTGATGTAGTAGGTCCAAGGTCAAACAGTGGTGTACTCCTGTGATCCCAGCACTCCAAATGGGAGGCCGAGGCAGGAGGATTGCCTTGAGTTTGACGTCAGCCTGGACTACATAGTGAGACCCTGTCTCAAAGAAGAAGAAAACGGTTGAAAAGCTGGAAATTATTTTCAATGCATGCGTATGTATGTAAATAGGTGTAATTCTTACGATAAGTATGTGTGTATTAGAAGGCACAGTCATGTACTAGATAGATATTTAGGGTTTAAATTGCACATAGCTAGGTGGAGTTTCCCATAATTCCAGGACTTGAAACCCAGGTTGAAAGGCATCACTGGATAGGAAAAGCCATCCACAGAAGAGCAGGAAGTTTGCCCACACCGACGAGATGCAATTCCAGCTCCAGAGAGAAAGCCAGAGGCCCCAGCCCTGGAAGGCAGTCGGTGAGGAAGAGCCGAGGCCAGGGGCCTCGCCTTCCACACCCCAGGGGTGCAGCTTCCAAGGAGAATTCTCCAACCAGTCAAGCAGGCATTCCCCGCAAGGTCGGACAAGCAGGTGACGAAAACTTTGTTTCCCCAGGTACTTTCTCTTGGAAGCACCCGGAGGAACTACCCCAAACAAGGATGAAACAAACATTAAACATGTTATATAGGTTTTTAAAGAAATAACCCAGAAATTGAGATCAGACTGGCAGGCACCTGCCCACTGTCCTCCCCGCAGCAGAGAGGCGTGCTGTCCACCAGCAGGCAGGTGGACTTCCTGGAGTGCTGGACCCTGTTTCAGGGATTGACTTTTCCTTTAGCAGCCTGAGAATATGACTCTAGGGAAATCAGAAAGTTATAAAAGAAAGAAAATATTGTCACAGTACACTGCACTGCCTAGCTCTGAGTGAGGTGCCCATTACCATAATTATGTCAGTGCTGAGACTGAACTACCTCAAAGCAGTGACTACTGACAGTGGAAAATTTGGGGAGGAAGAAGACGCTTGTGTGTGTGTGTGTGTGTGTGTGTGTACGTGCACGTGTGTGGAGAGCAAAAGGGGAAGTGATAGGAGAAAAGTAAATGCTTCTCACAGCAGGAATTTTATGGCTGTTACCTGAATTTGCCAAAAGTATGTCAGCTTTCGAATGTCCTGTAGAAAGATGGAGGCATAGAACAAAAGAAAGCGAATGTGATTGAAAATAGTTGACTTGGGGAAGCACTGGAATGGAATAGTGTGGTGAGAATTTAAAAAAACAACTGTGCCCTCTTTTCTCCTTACAGGACTTGTAGTACTGATTGAGATTTAAATGAAACATCCATCTTATATGGCAAAACTGCAGTTTAATTAAAAATAAAATGAATCTACTTGTGCAATTACTACTTGGAAATAAATGTACACACTGCCTTTGTATCGTTCATGTATGATGATGCCTAACCTCCAACTCCCACCCCAAATTTGGCTTGAACCCTTGTGTTTGCCCATGGTTGTGCCTATTTTGACCTACTATAATAGAACTGAAAGATACAGCTGTTTTCTGCTTGAATGATTGACTTTTACAGTTACCCGAAGATGAAATAACAATTTTTCACTCCTCCCTTGCACCCATGAACTGCCCCTTTGAGCCTTTCTGACTGTAGCAGTGTAGTATCCCTGCCTTTGATGGCACTCAAGAGCTTCTGGTTTCAATTTCAGACATCACAACAGTGTTATAAATTCTCCTTTGAGGGGACAAAAAGTTTAGGGGAAGAGGAAGCGAGACTTTGCAATGGGCACTCTGTCTTGGGGAAGATGTACCCTGGTCTCTGTACGCAGTGCCAATGAAAGGCCTCTATAAGGAATGTTGCATGGACACATTTCTCTTGCTTAGGTCGCATCAGTGAAGAAGAACTGTAACTGGGAGGGTTTTGGTAGGAACGGGTCCATTTCCGAGCTCCCTCGGCAAGAACTTGTTGATAGTGATTCAGAATCCATGAAAAGTGTTTCAGCCCTGCTCTCTGAATAGTGATGCTTTTGCTCTCCATCCCTTAACTCAGCAAGAATATGAGCTACTTTTTTATTTAACGCAGAGAGTTCTTATTCATTGAAAATTAGAAATGAATTGCCTAGGTGTGTATGCTCTCGGGGATGGTCAGTTTTTATTTTTGCGTCCATTTCTGGTCCCATTTTTTTTTTTTTTACCGAACTCTTTATTCTGAATCTCTGCAAACTTCTATCCACAAACAATTCCAAGTTCAAAATGAATAATTCATCGAGTTCATTGTATCCCGAATTGGCATATCTGAGAGCAAATGGAATACGCTGCGTTCCTACAGAAAGCCTTTTGTTCTTTTGCAAAAGGAGAAGAAAATATGTGAGGTGTCAAAGATGTTTGTGCTAAATTATGTATATGTTGGGCCCTTGGTTCTCACAGTCATGCCAGGGGATGTAGTTAAATGTGCGGATTAGAACTAGGTTTCATTGTCGCTTTGATAAATTCAAACAATATCATTCTGACTTCTAGTGCATCGTAAACAAATAGCATTCCTCTTCTCCTTTAGGGAGGACAAGCAGAAAACGGCACCAGTCGGCTCCTGTGGAGATACACAACTGTGTGCAACTAAATATTTGCTCTGTGTGGTCGTGGTGGCTGTGCGACAGGTAGTGACTCTTGCAGACTGGCTCTGGGGCTGTGATCTATTATTTAACTATGGGCTGTGTTCGTTACAGCGGGGCGCCTGTCTTCCTGCAGCTCCTCTGAGATCCACGACTGTCACAGTACCTTGCGCAGCGGCGTGGACATCATTCTCAGTGGCGCGTTCGTTCCCTCTGAACCGCTCCAAAAGGGTTCATTTTCATAACCTCAGTGGAGCACACTGAGAACTCATGCCTAAGCTGATTGACTCTGTGATACTCAGTGTGTTCATAAGAGCAGAAAGCCACGGGTGGCTGTTCTTTAGGGCCCCGGTAGTCAGGTGGGAAATTACAAAGAACTCCCTGCTACTCTAAATAATTAAAAATAATACCGGAGGAAAGCCTGCTCAATTAGCATCAGATTCCTTGCAGATATGGAATATTAAACTGGGGTCTGTGAAAACCAGGTGTGTTTTACTGGATACAAATATTTAAGCAGGAATAATTTTTAATCTGCCTAGATTATTCAGTGAAATATGTCAGTTCACTCATTCTTAATAAAGAAGCTAAACATCGAAGTGTGTGGGGGCGAGGCCAGCTTTTAATGTGTGTTCTTTCCATGTTTCCTGCAGCCTTATGAACTCCCCAAATCCTCCTCACTCCCTTTGATTCATTCATAGGGTATGAATCAGGCGTGGCCGCACAGGCCTGTAATCCCTGCACTCTGGGAGGCTGAGACAGGAGGTTTGCAAGTTTGAGCCTAGCCTTGGTGAGACCCTGTCTGAAAAGAAAGAAATAAGCCAGGGGCTGGGGTGTAGCTCTGTGGGAAGGCCCTGGGTTCAACTCCCAGGATGGCCAAAAACAATTAAGTAACACCAGCAAGTTTTAACACTGGAAGGATTGTGGAGAGCGCTGCAGGGTCGCTGATCTCACAGCACTTGCAGCCCTAATGTGAGCTCCCTGGCTCGCCGGGCCCTCAGGTGCTCACAGCCGCTCAGGCCGCAGACCGCAGGCAGCCAGTGTGCAGGGCTCTGTGCCACACGCCCTGCTGGGGACAGCGTCCTCCTGTGCAAGCCCGCGAACCAGGCCGAAGTACGGAGGGAAACAGGTGTCATGCTAAGGCGCCCGTCTTGGAGCTTTCTCCTTTCTAGTGGTCAGTGGGCAGTCGCATTCGCTTTCTCGCGATTTTAATCATCCGCATCCTTTGTAAGAGGCCTGTCCAAGAGAGCTGGCCGCAGCCCCGACGTTGGGGTCACTAAGGGGCTCTGCTGGGCCACATCTGGCAGTGGAGGGTGCGGCTCTGAGCTGTGGATTGAGAATGTGGGTGAGCGCTCCCTCCGTGGAGCTCTGAATTTGTTATTCATCTTCTTCCTCTGCTGCATTTTCTTTGCTCGAGACGATGCAGTGAAGCGTGCAGGGCAGATGTTCCCGATGAGCAGGAGAACCGGAGACCGCGCCGTGCAGGGGCCTGGCCAGAGGGAGGGCGGTGTGGGGCCCAGGGTTCTTTCCCCAGCGCCCCCACCGCGGCCGCACCTGCCTGCCTAGATGCGACTGAGAGCATCGGAAATCGGGCTTTGGAAAGGACAAGGAGCTCTCCAGCGTGCGAGGAGCAGGAAGCCCAGGCTTGGTTTGCCGTCTGCGAATTGATCTGTGTGTCAGGGACTGGGCGATCGATCTCAAAGCTATTTTCTGGAAATCTATTAAAAAGAAAAAAAATACGTTGTGCTAATTGTCACTGCCCTGGGTCGAAGACACGTTATTAAAAAGAGGGTTTATAGGACAGTAATAATAAATAGCAAATGAACTGTAGATTAGATCAGTTGACAATTAAGGAAAGAAGACATTTCTCTTCTAAATTCTCTTCTAATCTGTGTGTGCTTGTTAACCTGTGCTGGATATGAAAACTACCTGCTTTCCGTGTCCCGAGACCTATAGAAAAATAAAATATGTCCCACGCAGTCCACGACTCCGTGTCGTTGTGACGCATGGACCCTCACACACGCTTAGTCAGGGAAACAGAGTGGCTTCCTGAGGAAATAAAAACCAATGGGGAACTTTTTTCTTTCCTTCTTTCTTCCTTTTATTATCAATAGGAAGTAAAGCTTCTCCAGGTCAGATGAGGCATCCAGACATGATCTAATCTACTTTGTCTCGGCAGCCCTGAGACGTCAGTGACAGCATTGGTGACTCAGAATATGAAAGTCGAGAAACTGGGGCATGAGAACAGCTAGAGAGTTAAAGACCTCGGAAAGTCACTGGGGAGGTTTCCGTGTTTTGGCGTCTTGTGCAGATGCCTGGCTTCACCTTCACCTTGGCCTTGCTCTCCTGGTAATCGAGCTCGGGGTGACAGGTCACGTCGGCGGGTTCTTTGACAGACACAGGACTGCCTCCTAGGCAGATAGGGCAGAGGAGGGGGCAGAGAGAGAAGGTAGGGTGCTTGGTGTCATGTGAGGGGCATGGCATAATGAGACAAAGGAAAGGAGAGCAACAAATGGGGGATCGAGTCGTTGGAGAAAACACCCTCTGCTCACAGGGGATAATCCAGGGGGGTCCGCGTGCAGCCTTTTACCCCTCAGCCCCCCAGCAGCGGAACCAACTGTGCCTTCAGACCCGTGCTGCTAGCTGTATCCATCCGGTGCAGCTCTCCGCTCAGCTTAGCCCACTCCTTGCCCAGGTAGAAAGGTTCCTCATTGCCTGTGTTGTTAGGCCGACTGCTCGCGGGCTCTGGCTCTAACCCTGGACTGTCCCTCTGCCAAAAGAGCTGCAGCGATCGTATGTCCAGTGTGCCGGGCAAGCCACGGCCCCATCTCCTGTTGTCGGAACCACTCGCCTTTACTGTCCAAAGGCTTTCATGTCTACAGTTTATTCTACGACCATTCACCATGGGGGACGCAGTGCTCCACAAGTCAAAGGTATTACTGGCTGGAGAGTCCTCCTGTCACTGACCCCTTTCTACACTTTCTCGTTCTGGCTGTGTAAGCTATGGAAGAGCTGAAGCATTGGTACTGATGTAGGAGTGCATAAAGGGGCCGTTTCTGGGGTGACCACTGCATGCCACAATACTTTTGATCTGTGAAAAGGACCCTGGCTAGGACCACACAGTTGCCCAAGAGAGGGGGTGTCCAGGTCTGGCACTGTCACTGGGACAGTGCTGCCCCATGTCCCTGGGTGAAGGGGCTCTGAGTGGCCGCAGGCTCGGGGTCTCTGTGACCCATGGCTTATTTCCTCCCATGCCAGTAGGCGGGAAAGGAGGCTGTGAGTGAGGCTTTGGGGAGCAGGCGAAGGAGACCAGCCCTGAGCAGCTAAAAGTCTGGGATTGTGTTGTTTGGGGGGGGGAGGTTAACAAAAGATCTATAAACATTTGAGCTGGTTAATTCAAATGAAGGGTCAGAACTCTTTGGGTGTGACGTATGCCGTGAAAAATCTCCAGGCAACTTATATACCATTGTTAATGGATTGAAGGCTGCTATTTCTGCCAAATTCCTATTTGGAGTCTCACCCCCAAGGAGATGGTATTACGAGTAGGATCTTTGGGAGGTAGAATTTGTGCCCTTATTTAAGGACCTGAGGGAGTAACCATGCCCTTCCATCAGCTTTTATTTTGCATCATAATACTTTAATAAATATGTATTCTCTTCTTTTGAGTTTAAAACTTCTACAAAATCAAAAGCTGTGTGGATCCTGCCTGGGTCATCTTTGACCACTCAACCTGCCCAATTTTGGACCTGGTGAGTGTTGAATTGTCCTGCGCTGTTGTTAGAGGGAAGCTTTAGGGCAGTGAAAGTATCCAATAATTCGAGGAAGGTTGGGTTGAATTCTGGAATGCAGACTAGAAAGGATTGGCACACTATTCATTTATTTTCTGAAATGGAATTTATCTAACTTCAATTTTTTCAGCAGCAGGTAGACTGGTACTCTTCAGGGAAGCGTTAATGTGGTCCAAATACAATTGTACGTAAGAGCAGGTCTCTGAAATGCTTTGTGAAGTGTGCGGGAGGCAAAAATCTCTCAGATGGTGAAATTAAAGTTTTATCATAAGGTTAAAGATATTTGAAAAATTCTGAAAGCACAGACACTATTGCCCAGGATGAAATTTCGGGTTTACTAAATTTGATTTTGGGGGGTGCTGGGATGGGATCCGAGGCCTTGTGCTTACTAAGCACGTGCACGGTGGCCCCCAGCCCTGCATTTCATTCCCACCTTGGGTGAGTTCGCAGTTTAGAACGGGCACAAGGTACCTGACCAGTCCCCTCTGGGGACACACACAAAGGAGATTTGGGCTAAATGGAAAACATGAGAAATAGCTTTAAAATAGCATTTTTAAGTTAGAATCCATTTTATTGTTTTAAGTGTCCTTCTGGGTAATCCTCTGCGAGTTTTCTCCCATATTACAATTTCATTTACACTGCATTTTCTTCAATAAAATGGGATTATGAAAACATTTGTTGGACATACAGAAATTAGTTGTTAATGTAAAAGAGTTTGATAATCACTTGAGCTAATACTGAGACATTAGACATGCCCCATCCTAAATTCTGTGTTCCCCACCCCTCCCCCGACGTACAGGAGTTGGTTCACGGGTCTGAAGCCTCAATCACAACTGCTACCAAGTTTTTCAATCTGGAATTTGTGGATATATATATATATATACTTTGCTTTAGATATTTACCAAAGTCCATAGATCACTAAATGGATCTGAACAAAATTCCAACAATGGATTATATGGACGTTTTAGTATATGACATTTACTTGGTTTTCTTGATTTTAACCATATTATGAAAGATTTTAAAAATTGCTACCATAAACTATCTTTATAAGCTATTCCAGAGGTAAACTTTACATTTATAGGGGAGCTGCCATCTTAAAATGAAGTTACAGAGTTTTAAATAATCACAATATTTGTAATTTTTAATTATAATTTGTGATGCTATGTATGCATTTTATACTGAGAATTTTCACATTGATCTAAAGTGTACATGAAAAAGCGTATCATTTTAGAATATCCCCTCTCTACTTGGGGGTCTTTTGCATTCCTTTTCCTTCCTGGACTGCAGTGTGAGTCCCAGCCTTGGTTGCATGCAGTGTTTGTCTGAGGTCGGGCACCTATGGGGTGAGACTCCTGTGTGATGTCTGCTCAGGCTCACGACCCTGGTAGCCAGGGCCACCCACTGCCTGGGGCTGGCCCTCACCAGCAGTCCTGAGCATGCCTGTCCCAGGTCCTCTCATCCGGTGGCCGCGTACACCCTGTCCTCTGCAAGCATCACTCTGCTAGGATGAAATGGGCGTGTCGCCTCGCGGCCAGGCCTGCGTGGCTCATCATGGGCCTTGCTATCCCGAGACCTCAGCGCTGCCCTGAGACCTCAGCACTGCCCACAGTGCACAGCTCAGGCCCCACTGTGAGTCCCACCATGAGGCCAGGACCCCCCTCTCCTCTGTGGATCTGGACTCTGGGGTCCTGAGACCTCCCGGGCCTTCGGATCACGGTCACTTGATGCTCCGACGATGATGGCCATGGTGGTCAGCTAGCAGAGTCGCATCTTACATTTGGACTCACCTGTGTTTTAATCTAGTGAATTCTGTGTTTATTCAGCTAGTTTGAGTTGGATTTTCATTTATTTGCTGCTACAGAAACTCAGTGGATACGTTTGGTGCCATGAAGATACGCTGAGCAGATTCTAAACCCAGAGGCTAAATTCCCTCTTCCCTCTTCTTGTCCTGCCTGGGGTTTGAGCTGAGACAAATGATTTCCATGTGAAAAGGGCAGAGTAAGAGGGCGTAGAAGATTCCTCTAGCCCTACAGTTCTAGAATTCTGTGATATTAAATTGGCTTCTCAATTAAAAGTAGGAAAAAACAAAACCAAACGCTGCACATTTTAATTTCAGTTAATGAGGAAGGTCATTAGCTTCAAGAGCCAGAGTAGTCATCTAGACAGTTTTGAGGGGGAAAAGCTACTGTAGACTGGGGAGTAGGAGGACAGGCCAGTATATTTTTGGATACATTTAGATGACACACATCAAAATTTCACTTGGGAAAATATTAACATGAGCAAACAATGCCGCGAAACTCCTTGATTCATTACTTGAGCCTTGTGTGTTATCTGTCTTAGCTGTTTTGTCCCTGGGATTTCAAAAATTACGATTTCTTAGTTCTTTTGTCCCTTAAACTTCCCTTTCCCCCGTGAGCGATACACATGAGACCACGCACGCAGACGACGCTGCTGTAGGCCTCAGAAAGCTGGCCAGAACCCAACCGAGATGTCACTGCGCGTTTTCACTCATAATGCATAATGGAATATATTGTTCAGATTTCAAAATTAATACATTTTAATGATTGTCTGATTCACAAAACTTGCTTTGATTTTAAAACTAAGTATAAAGTATTCCTACATTCTCCTTTTCAATCACGATGACGTTTTCATCTTGCTTGAAAGTATAGACCTGAAACATGTAGCAGCTATGCTAAGGCTTTGCTTCTTCATGGATATCCAGATAACCGTTTTTGGAACCGACTCAGACTCACCTCAAAGACAAGACTTTCTTTGTGCCTCGAAGATGTCTGATTTATTTGCTTGTTTTCAATATATTAGAGAATCAGTGCTGTTTCAAAAATTAATAACATCCTTTTGTCTCTTGTACAGAATGTATTAGCATAACAAGGCTGACATCTCATTTTGAATGACAATATTATTAAAGCTGAATATACAACAGATAATGTACATGTTCTGGAGAGCTAAAAATTTTAAAAATTCAGTTTTTTAAATAAAATATTCTTCAATGATATATTCTCAATATATATATATATATATATGCATGTATAAATACACCTAATTATATATATCCTATCAATTACATGGTTCATATATACTATACAATTGGTAGATAATTACTTATACATATCCAGTTGAGTTGGACATTGATAGGTTTAGCTAGATCAGATTTTCATCATTGCCACGATTCTATTAATGTAATCATATTTACACTTCTATCCCCAAAGCAGCAGTTTTACTTTTCTTATCTGCAATTAGTTTTTAAAAGGGCAAAATACAATTCAGTGTTTAAGTGTGGAGTTTTATCGATACTGCTACAGGTAAATGTGCTGTCCGTGTCCAATCAGACCCTTGGCTCCTGGCTGGCCGCACTTTGAATCAGCTCTAAATGGCCAAGCATCTGTGGATGTTAAACAAAATCCCGGAGGGAGTGGGAGGCAGCACCTCACCTGTGGAAGCACCTTGCTGGGAAGTTGTCCCAGTGAGGTTTAAACAGGGTCAAATAATGTACACTGGCACGCTGATTTAAACACAAGGCATACTTGCTGACACGGTGTATGAGGTGGGTATTGGACCAGCGTATTAGGTGGTTCTCAGAATTAAGAGCTGGGTTTAAAACTGCATAAAGCGCCAAGCTAGAGGGGCAGAGGCACCACCACCCTGGACATAGACACCTTGGCCTGCGCTGCTCCTGCTGCCCCTAAAACCAGAAGCCACAGCTGTGACCAGATGGATTCGTCGCTTGATTCTCTGGGTACCCTGGTCAGACAAGGCCATCTCACTGGCTAAGCCAAGGTGCTTGGCCAAGTCCCAGGTACCAGAGAGGCAGAGAAGACAAGCTCATGGCTGCTGACGCAGGACGCCAGAGCATCTCTCAGCGAATCGGTGTCTGGGGAGATTCTGCAAATAGAGAAAGATGCTTCGATTTCCAGCGGCGAGTGCAGGAAGAGCTTGACCCCGGCCACTGCTAAGTCCCACTGCATGATGGAGCCTCCAGACCCTCTTCTCTCACGACCTGATCCTCAGCCAAAGTAAACAGACTTAGTTACAAAATAAGGTCGTGGTGGCATGTCTCTGTGATTCCTGCCCTGGGGAGGCTGAGGCAGGAGGATCGCATTGAGTGCAAGGCCAGCCTGGGCTACATAGTGAGTTCAAGGCAAACGTGAACCTCATAGTGAGACCCTACCTCAAAAATTAAAAAATATAAAAGATTATGATAAAGTAAAACCACTTGTTTGATTGATGTGCCTGTCAGGAAACGGAAGCAGTTAGCAGTTACTTAATTGGTGTGAATGTAAATGAGCCAGTGCAGACCCCAGAGCGGTGTGCCCCTTATTCTCCATGGGCGAGTCTTTCTAATCAGTGGTGGCACAGACGTCTGTTTTTGCCTGCCCTAGTCCCTCTTTCCCAGTCTATTATGACTCACAAGAAAATCATTAACAGTAACGTCCACCAACGAGCAGAGAGGGCATCAGTGTGGACAGTTACTTTGTGCTTGCTGTGTGCCGAAGAGACACTGGCTTTGCCCTCCGGGGTGGCTGTGGCCAGCGAGGCAGGGTGCATGGTGCTCCTGGGAGGCAGCCACAGGCTCAGTGAGAGGCCTGGTGAGGGCAGGACTGGGGCTGTGTGCAGGGGGACCCTCCCTGCCCTGTCCTCCCCTCCCCTCCCTGCCCTCCACCCTCCTTCCCCTTCCCCTCAAATGAAGCCAGGGCTGCTGGGGGCTGGGCTCCTGGGCAGCCTGATGGTGCCATCCCGTCCCCTTCCTGTGTCCCCACAGTGCCCCGTGACAGGAACAGCAGAAGCTCTGGCATCCTCTTTCATGAAGGTCTATTTTTTGTTTTTAAAGAGAATAAAACAAAACAGAGTAGAACAGAACAAAGCAGATCTGAACAGAACAATGCAAGCAATATAGGACTTCAAAACAAGACAATAGGGAATCAACAATGTTACGATCATGTCTCTTATTTTCTTCAAAATAGCTGTTCATGCCTTCACACACTGTAAATTCAAACAAAACAAAATAGTCTAAAACCAATCAAAACAAAAGAATGAAAGCATTACAGGCTTTCAAACCAGACAAAAAGGAATCACCAATGGCTACCATAATGCCCCTTGTTTTCTTCAAAATAGCTGTCCATACCTTCTCATATATTGCAATCAAATAATAGAGAACCAACTAAAACCAATCAAATCAAAGAATAAAAGCATTATTGGACTTCAAAAACAAGGTGATAAGAAATCAGCAATGGCTACCATAATGTCTTATTTTCTTTAAAGTAGCTGTTCATACCATCACCCTTACTAAAATCAGTTCTTGTAAACTCTTTAGGAATAGTTCTAGGCTTGTATAAGCCTATACATGTACATCTGTCCTTTCTGTGTTAGACAGAATAACAAAACAAACCACAAGAAACATAAAAGACAAACAAATAATAATGACAGAGAGCCCAAAACAATAATACAGGCTTTCAAAACAAGGTGGTAGAAACATACCAAAGGTTGTTATTTTGTATAATTATCTTGAAAAGAGTTACTCAGGCTACCAGATACAGACATGCAAAATTGATCAAATCCTATGAATGTTAACTGTTTTGTTCCACGAACTAATAGAATTAGTAGTACAATCATCTTAGCCATCTTAAGTGTATGTGTGTGTATATATATATATATACATTTATATCTTTTTTCTTTTTTATATCTTTTTTCTTTTTTATATCTTTTACCATCCTTCTTTCCTCCTTTTCCCTGGGTTGTTTTTTCCTTTTGAACAGTTTCTTACCCTTTCACAGTTTTCATTGAGGATTTT
>RJWT010018864.1:0-18671 GCA_004365215.1 Cuniculus paca
GAGTTAGTGTTGCCCCAATACATAGAATGGCAAAAGAAAAAGGTTGTACAATCATTAAAATCACACTGTGGTGGTAACATCAACTGTGTCAACTTGATTGACGTGGAAGTCACCAAGGGATTGGTAAAACACACTTCCATGTGTGTCTGGATGGGTCATAGAGGCATGACCTTGGACACTATGTCTGATTCCTTGGCCCTTCCTCTCTGGCACTTTTGCCCTACTCTGCTTGCTTACTGCCATGAACTAAGAATCACTGTCCCACCATATCCTTCTGCATGATCTTCCTGCCTTTGGAGCCAGCCGACTATGGACTGAATCCCCTGAAAGTGTGAACCGAATTGTGTCTCACTGATAAAACTAATTCACACACTTTAATTTCTCTAACTCTCTCTCTCTCTCTCTCTCTCTCTCTCTCTCTCTCTCTAACTCTTTATGCTTTCAGTGCTTAAGGATTGAACCCAGGGCCTTTTCACTGAGCTACATTCCCATTCCTTGTTTTTATATTTTATTGTGAAACAGTCTCTCTAAGTCATGAAGTTTCCCAGGCTGGGCTCAAGCTTGTGATCCTCCTGTCTCTGCCTCTCAATGTGCTGGGATAAAAGGTGTGCAACATCATGCCCAGCTAAACTGTTCATTTTATCTCTGTATTATCCAACCTTAATTTTCTACTTTATGGGATAAAGGCATATTCATTTTGTACACAAAGTATTTATTATACTATTGTAACAAGAAGTTGGGAGCAAAATTAATTAATATACCATAACTTTAAAAAGAATCAGAGCTATATGAAGTACCAGGGAAAAAAATATCCAAAATAAATTGTTAATTTAAATCCAGAAAAATTCTACAGAAAATTAGAATATATTCCTAACATTTTGTTTCAATAAAATAGTGTTTAAATATAATTTGTGCAATGGGTAGGTAGCCGGGGGAAGAGGGGCTGAAAAAATTATGCATCGAACTATAAATAGAACCCCATGTTGCCCTCAATTTTTTTCATTTCTTTCATTATGTAAATATGTGATTTGTGGAAAAAAATCATTAGTATTTGTTTTCAGATCATCAAAACTAGTGTGTAGTATAATTCTCAACTTGTCTTATTTTTTGTTTTGTTTTTCTAATGATGCTTTACATAACAGGTATTGTATCTGTGAAACACTAATAAAATAAACTTCAAATAAATGACATTTTCTTTCTCTCCCATCTTTACCTTTTGAAACTAATGCCTAAGCATATAAGTCACATAGCCAAGTCTCAGACTTTGAGCAACCTGTCAGTCACTTAAATTGCTGATTAATTCTGGCTTGACACCACTTATCATCTTGCATCAAGTACTTGATGAAATAATCAGTCATCTGTGCCTGCTTTGAGAAATTAGCACTCATGCTTTTTTGTCAAAACGTCAAAGTGAGTCTTTCATCCTTAAGTACTGTCCTGTGCAGAATATGTCACCGTTTGTCAACCTTAAGATGGAAACAGTCTCAAAGCAAGGAGAAAGATTATCACAGCAAAACCATTTTATAAACCTTCCTTGTACACTCTTCATTATAAACTAACTAGAGTTAGAGCTACCGGCTGTGATTATTTCCTCACAATTTTCACTGAAATTAATACTAAAATTAATTTTTTAAAAATGACTACTGAGCTGGAGGGGTGTATCTCAGTGGTGAAGCATGTGGTTAGCATCTGTGGGGCCCATGGTTCAATCTCCAACAGAAAAAAAAAAAGGCCATTCATTCTTAAATAGAGGTACTAAATGAAAAAAATAAGCCAGTAAGGAGCAAGGGTGGGTACTAAGCACAGAGTGAACACTTTAGAAGCAGACTGTCTTAGTTACTTTTTGTGTTGCTTGGACAAACTACCCAACGCTCAAACTTAAAAGAGGAAAAGTTTATTTCAGCTCACAGTTTACAGAGGTCTCAGTCCATCATCAGCTGGCTCCAAGGCAGGGTGGTGTTGCAAAGGAGCATGGAAGAAGAGAAATTGTTCACAGCAAAGCAGGGGAGAGGAAGCAAGCAAACAGCAGCAGTGGCAGTAACCAGACTCTCCCTTCTATCCCATTCAGGCTACAAGCCTTTCGGGTGATGCCTCCCATACTAAAGGTGGGGCTTCCATTATTCATACTCACTATGCCAGACCAATTGAGTTACGAGCACTTTTGATTCCAGGATCACACACTCTAATCCAGCATCACGCACCCATGATCCAGCCACCTCTCAAAAGCTCCAAATATGAGTGCATGACGTTTTGGGGGGGACATCTGGATACAAGCCATAACACAAAACAATTCCGTATTTATCCATTAATATGTGTGGATATCATTACATGTGTAAAACTTTATCTTAAAGATCACAAAGAAACCCAGTGACAGAAATATATAGAATTGACAGTCACAAATTATAGTCAATCCATGTCAAACATCAAGATATTATCACTAAAAAAGGCAGATGTCATTAACCCATAACAAGTATGACCCAAGATTTCAAATATTTTCCAATTATTTCAAGGATAATTCTGTCAATACGTATTGCCTTTTTATTGATATGCATATTTTTTAAACTAGAAAAAAAATCCAACCCTTTTAATATCTGCATCATAAAAAACTCTTATGACTGAATCATTTTTACTTAAGAGTATAGTCTCAAGGTGCATTCATTTACTTAAAAATGTCCCAAGTTTGTCCTTCTTTATGACTGAGTAGTACTCTAATATACAAATATTATATATATATATATATATATGCATATATTTTTATCTATTTATCAGTTGATTGGCATTTGAGGTGTTTCCAAGATTTAGTTAGTGAAGACTGCTGGGTCTGGGTGTGGAACTCTCTCTCTCTTTCTCCCACACTGCCTTCTGGGGTGAAGACTCCTTCAGGAACTGCAACTAGGCATTTTTGCCTATTGGCTCTTTTCCAATTCAGGGGCCATGTAAATTGCCAAACTGCATGGCCAGCATATAATAACCATCAAGGCCCACCAGAGGGCACTACACTTTCTGCTACAGTAACAGCGGCTAGTCTGAGGTGTCCAGGCTATTTTTTGCAAGTCCCTCCCTCTTTCAGGCATCTTGGGTAGCCCAAGGTCTTTTGGCCCACTCCACACTGCCAACCCCCTCACCATTTCCTAAAGAGGTTTCCTGCTCTTCTCCTCCCCATCACCCCTTCTCCCTCCTGCTCCTCCTCCACCCCTCCATTGCCATTTTCCCGCCTGCTCTTCATACCTGCTCTCACTCCTCCCAGCCTCCACTAGTAGCTGCCTTTGCTTTAATAACTGTTTTACTTTCACAGATATACAGGTTTTTCCTTTGATTCTTATTTCAAGAGATCTCTGTTGATTAACCTATAAAAGGTTCTCACTAATCTATTTATATTCACAAATGTAAAAACTATATAACAGTTATTATAATTCAAATTGGTCATAAGGTGTTTAGCTATTAAGCCATTTATGTTTCTGTCCCATCTGTACGGATTATCTATATGTGTTTTTTATGTTGTCATATCACCAACAGCTGTTTTGTATTTGTTTCTTTTCTCTAACACTTTTAATATTCTGTTCTTGTGTTAAATTTCTGGAATCTTGATTATTATATGTCTGGGTGTAGGTTTATTTTGGTTATGGCTGACTGGAGTTCTATATGCCTCATTTATCTGATTATCATGGCCTTTTCCCATATTTGGGAAGTTTTCTTCTATTACTTCTGTAAATAGAATTTTAATGTCATTTGTGTTGACCCCTGCTTCTTCATTGATACCTATCACCAGTAAATTATTTCGCTTTGCATCATCTTGCAGTTATTGAATTGTTATTTCCTGGCTCCTCATTATTTTTAAGAGGTCTTTCCTTTCCCAATTACAAGCTTCACACCTGTCTTCAAGGTCTGAAAGTCTATCTTCAGTTTCTTTCAAGTGATTTTGCCAACTTTCAATGGAGTTTTTAATTTCCTGGATATTTCTTTGAATCTGTTTCATGTATTCAAAATCTCTCTTATATTGTTCATTCATGGTTTCCCTCATTTTCCTATGCTCTATTTTTTATCTATGTCTTCTTTAAAGATGCTTAGCAATTCTTTTATTATGTTTTTCATTTCTTCTTTTGCCTGAGATAGTATTTTTGTTCTAATTTCTTTTACAGCCTCATGAAGTTGTCTCTTTACTTCATTTGTCATCACTGCAGAAACTTCAGGTGTGCAACTCCTGATCTCTTCCATGCTTTCATCTCCTGGACTTGCTCTGCTTGGGTTGCAGTCCATGGGCCTTCTTTTGTTTCTTTTCTTGACATTTTCCTGGGTTCTTCCAAAGAAGCAGGTAGGGGGGTCCCAGGTACTTCCCACGTTGGCTACAATTTCTCCGGAGCATGACTGTTTGGTTCTCCAGGCCAGTGCTGGCCACATTTATCCAATGGTGGCCACTGGGTGCTCTGGTGTAGGGCCTGCTTCTGTTTTTCCCAGTCCTTGCTGGGTACCTGGGGTAGAAGCATCCCAAGGGCTGCCGTAGTATGCACAGGAGCAGAGCCTGCCTCTGCCTTCCCACTGAGCTGGTTACTGGTGAGCAGTGTCTCCCAATGTCTGCTGGGGTGCACATGGGAGCAGGACCTACCTCTGCCTTCCTACTCCAAAGTCACTTTTTTATTATAAGTATGCTAATCTATTTTTCTTTATGGCAACATCAGTGCAAATATTAGGTCAATGCAAATGGCACCTAAATAATACTATAATTACATGGAAGGCTAGCTTTAGCTAAATTCATAAAGTTATTTTAACTTATCAAATTCTTTAATTCCATAGAACCTTTAAAGATTTACTCTGTAGGTTACAACACACACATCTAGTTTCATTCAAACTTACTCATTCTGGGAGTCTAGAACTTTCAGTCTAATAGAAAAGGTAATTGTTAAGAAAAGACTTCATGGTTGAGTAATCATGTATATTACTCATTGTTTTATATAATCTGGTAGATTTATCCTAAGGGATAATATTAGGTAGTGTTGTAATTTGTGTCTAGATGTCCCCTCAAATTCTCTTGCAGTCATGGGGTACAGGTTTTTCAAAGGTTATTGATTCATGGTCCAATCCTGGTATTAAGGCTGTGAGTGAGACACTTACTCTAGGGTCAGTAGCCTGCATACAATATAAAGGACAGAAAGAGCCTTGTCTCTCACTTGCTGCTTCTTCTGCTGTTGTGAACTATTGCACCTCTGCCATGTGCCACTCTGCCTTGGAGCCAGTCAATTATGGACTGAAACCATTACAAACAGTGAGTTAAATAAACCTTCCCTCCCTTAATGTGTGGGTGTTGGGTATTTTGTCACAGCAATAAGAAAAGTAACTAAGACAGGTAGATACACAAGGCATCACTGCTTTAGGAGGCAGAGACAAATGATAAATGGGTGAAATCTAACAGATGATGGAGTGAAGAAAAATCCAAAGAATGAATCACTCCCTAGAAGACAATATTGGTCACTGTTCCTTTGCTGGGACAGAATACCAGAGGGTTCAATCATGGTTGTCTGACTCCAAGGCAGAAATAGGTTTGCAAAAAAGGCACAGTGGAGGAAAGACAGTCAGTCCATGGCAGCTAGGAAGCAGACAGAAAAAGGAGGAGCCAGAGACAAGAATACACCCTTTCAGATCACAACCGCAGTGATCCACCTCTTCCTACCAGGCCCCACCTCCTAACAGCATATTCTCCTGTGAAGTCATCCACGAATTACTTCATTGATGAGTATGGCTCCCACACGATCCAATCATCTTTCAAAGGACCCAGCTCTAAACATATGAGACTTTGGAGGAACATTTTAGATCTAAAATGTAACAAGCTTTAGAGAGCATCAAATCTCAACAAAGCTTGGGAAATTTCAAATAAGCAATAAAATGTTGATGTTTTATTGAAAAATAATACAAAGAAAAATAGTTCTTTTATAAATATGGTCAAATTACCGTAGTTTGACTGTACTGTAATAAGTATGTAGACCACCACAACTGTTAGGTAATTTTACTAACTCTTGACAAAGCAAATTATCTTGTCTTCTTTATTTGGTCTTTTCACCCACCCTAACTATAATGTCCTGAACTATATCCACTGGGTTTTATCAGTCTACATTTTCACCTTCCTGGATTACAGAAACAGCATTACATTTCCTTATTCATCAGGAAGAATGGTAAGATCTCAAAGTTCAGAAGAAATACCTCAAAGACAAAAAAGAAAAGTACTTTTTTTCTGTATGTGTTAGCTTGCTCTAAGTCCCTTTATGCACTTGAAAAACAAAAACACAAGATTTATTAATAATAAAACCCTGCTCAACAATTTCTTCTCTCACTAAGCCTTTATGCCTTACTGTAAAAACATGTTCTTTAAGTACTTTTGACAAGAGAAATCAAAAGCTTACTATTGTGTTAAAAATGTTATTTCCTTGCATTACCAATAGACATGATACTGCAATAAGAACAAAATAGCCCAATGAAAAATAAATAGCCCCTACTTTTTATTCTCTTATAATTCAGAAGACTATTGTCCAAAATGTTTTTCTCCTAATGAACAAAATTATCTTGACATATAAACTCAGTAAGAGTCTGAGAAGCATTCAAATAAATTATGCTTCTCAATGTCAGGAAAATCAATAGTAGGGTGACTAAATTCATTCATTTTTCAATTTCTGTCCTACACAAGATCTCTATGAAAGCTGAAAATATTTTCAGCTTATCTCTTATGACACTCTTTTCTTACCTTATCCTTTTTCAGTACTGGTGAATAATTACATCCTTGACCCACAGACATCCATTAGAGGTACACTGCAAATCTATTGCAAACACAGCTATTTTGTCATATTATATATACAGAAATAGATTTGAAAGCCTAACTCATTCTTATCAAAAGATAACATTAAAATTAGGTGTGTTGACTTCATTGTCATTCTTTAAAATGATAACTGATGTTCTCTAAAACTTCTTGATGTGAACAAATGTCGCCTTACCTCATGCTGAAAAGTCCTTATGGAAATAGGCACTTGTAACAGACCATTTCAATTCTTGATGTCTGAATATTTGAAAATTAGTGTTTAGGTGACTTCCAGAATCCTGATGAAACTCTATTTTCTTTTTATAAAATTGTAACTGTTAATGCATATTAATTATATAAATCAATGTGTTTCATGTGTCATTTCCATACACACATGTATCATGTTTGATACATGCCAACACTGCCTTTTACCCACCTCTTGACCTCCCAAATTCTCTTTCCCATTTTCTTTTCCCTTCTGCTTCTACTTCCCTAATTGTTCCTCTTCTACTTAAAGGTCATTTTATAAAGTTTCCACAGATGAGAGAATACTTGTGATACTGGTCTTTCTGTGTTGGCCTTATTTTGTTTAACATGATATCCTCAAGTTCCATTCATTTTCCTGCAAGTTATGAGATTTTATTCTTCATTATGGCTTAATAATACACCATCATTTACAGAAATCTTATTTTCTGTTTTTCTAAATATGATTTGATATCACTACCTCTCTCAACCCCAAAGGTAGGTAATATGGTGAATCAAAAGTGCATAATGCTACATCAACTCCTACGTCCAGAGTCCTTCTTGAAAATGGAGTTAATAGAGTAGTTAGTGTTATGGTTTGTGTTTAAATGTCCCTCTCAAAGCCTCATGCAGTTATGGAGGTGGCTGAGTCTAGTGTTTGAGATTGGTTTATTGTCTAGCACTGAGATTGGCAGTGTGAGTGCTGCACCCGCCCAGGGGCAGGTAGCTGGCATACAATATAAGGGAGAGAAGGATGCGTGCTTTTGCCTTTTGCCCTTTTCACTCTTGTTGTTTGTGGCCACCATGAATGGTTGCCCCTTAGCCACTCCACCCTGCCTTGGCGCCAGCTGAGTATGGACTGAAACCTCCAAAAACTGTAAGCTAAATAAACCTTTCCTTCCCTCATTTTGGATGTCACGTATTTTGTCTCAGCAATGAGAAACTGTTGGAGAAATGGATACTTGAAAGAAAACTGAATTAAAGTGGAGCTGATGATTTTACAACTCGCACCCACCATGGATATTTGCCACAGTTCTAGCACAATGGGGAGAGGATACAGATGAAGGCCAGGAAGGTAAAACACAAAATCTTACTCTCCAAGAATAACTTACAGCCAATTATTCGATTTCACTCTTTTACACTTTGCTGTTATTTTAATCATTCTGCTCAATGACATCTCCATATTTGAAAATGATATTCAATCATTTCTCAAACAAAATATTCCCTAACTGGAGTCCCCATTTAAATCACTCCAGATACCTTCAGTGACATCTGTAAACCACTGCTGTTATGGCTTGTGTCTAGATGTCCCCTCGCAGCCTCATGCAGTCATAGGTGAGGTTTCTTCAGGCACGGTTGGACCTAGAGTGTGTGACACTGGAATTGACTCATGGTGCAATGGCACACTCAACACTAGGAATAAGGGTATGAGTGCTATCTGCCCTAAGCAGTCTGGATGAGATAAAAGGGGCATAAAGACACTGTTGAAGTCCCTTGTTTGTTTTGCTACTTTCTGCCAGCCATGAGCTGTTGGTCTTCTGCCACCCTGTCCTAGAGCCAGCCTACTATAGACTGAAACCTCTACAAACTATGAGCTAAATAAACAATTCTCCCTTTAACTTTTGGTGTTGGGTATTTTGTCTCAGCACCAAGAGAAAAGTAACTAAGAAAACTGCCAAGCCCAGATTCTTCAAAATCACTACTCTGTCTAGTCATTTCCCTTACTTGAGAACTGCTGATTCCAATTCCAAGATCTCATGCTTCCTCTTCCTAAGGGTACCAGCATCCTCCACCTCATAAGAAAACTGAGGTTCCAATTGCTTATTTGCAAACTATGAAATTGCACTTCAGGGTCGATTTCCCCCCAAGACTGACATTCCACCTAGTGGAACTGCAACTCTGTAACTTACACCTATTTTTGAGAGAAAATATATTTGTCTAGTCCTGGGTTTCCAATGAGTATAACCACAAACTCTTGTTAGTGTGCTGAAATATCATCCTAGAACAAACTGAAAGTGCAGATGCTTCCTGAAGAAGCTGAAGAAAAGGAAGAGATATCAAGGTCGTTTTGCTGGATTGTCCCACAGAGGACAACTAAGGATAAAAGGGACAAGACAGAGGTAAAGAAATGGACAGAAACTGTCACCTTGGGTGACCTTGGGTCTTGATATAGCATCAACATTAAAATAAGACTGAGGGTAGAACAGATAAAACATTTTAATAATATCACAAAAAAGGCAAAGTAAATTTGTTATGCCAAAGAAAATTCCTAAATAGGATGGGATTGACACACTTTTAGGTATAGTTATCACTTGTCATGTTAATTACCCAGGTGCTACCTCAATTTCATTATTGTCTAGATCCATCCCTGAAGAGGTAAATTTCCTGAAAATCTATAGATAATAGGAGACTCCTGCTTCTACATTTTTTTAATCAATCTGCTTATCAGCCTTTTGCTCCTCTGGTATGAATCAATCCTATTTCTCTTCTGTCTTCTATATTCAAACCTTAAATATTTCTCGCAGAGAAAATTCTCCCAAGAAGAACATTACAGAATCTTGTTCTTGAACTACAGGAAAAGTTGAAAACAGAAGTCTGTGTCTTCTCTAGAAGTTTAGAATTCTTTTATCGATTTATGTTTTAAGATCATTTAAGTGTGTCTTGAGTTCATTGAGGCTGAATAAACAAAACTTTTTAATATGTTGCACTTTTTCTAACCACTAGTTACTAAAAACAAACACTATATACAAGACAGTCAGTGGATAGCTTGTTGGGTCTCCAGTTATAACATTAGGACATCACCCTTTCCTATTGTCTTCCTTGTGTTGAACAAAGGAAGGACCACTGTTATGTCTGTTCATTGTGTTTCTCCTCATATTTATGACCCTGACCCCCAAGGGTGTGGGGACTGATATAAAACTGGTCTTCAGCCTAAACATGAGTTGTTACTAATTTTCTTTTTATTTCCAAGGCCACATATGCTCAATATTAGCATGGTTGACAGGACTGAAAGCAGCAGTAGAGTGTGCCTGCTCTAAGATCCTTCTTTGGCCAATTCAACTGCCCTTAATCTCTTAATTGGCAGTGTTCTGCTTTCCTTAAGGTCTCCCCAAACAGAGTCCTTCCTGGGTCAGTTTTGGTGAGAATTCATACTTTGCTCATTCTCTTAACTTACATTTCCTAGGGTTTTTGAACCAGTTCTCCAAGTGGATCAAGGTCAATACCAACCCAACACCAGAAGCAAAGCTCTTCCATTTCCCCTTGAGAAGCATCTGTTTCCATGACTCTTTTCAGTTGATATCACTCCCTGTTCCCCTTTATCTGTCCAACTTTCTGACTGACTGAAATTTAAATTTGTTCTCCTGCCATCACCATTACCAACACTGCAGTCACAGTATTTTGAACACACATATTTTAAATCCATACCAATTCCATTCTTAACTGGAACACATGAATTATAAAAGGGTAACTGTATGAATGACCATCTGGTATATGAAAATGACAATTCTACTCAATTTTTCAATAAGTATGTAGTGACTGTTCTTTGTCTTAACCACTATACTAAAAACTCACTAAGTATTGAAAATATAATTATATTTAATTATGTAAAATGATCTTCCTTTCATGTCAGTGTTAGGGAATGACAGAGCTTTAACTCTGCATTATTAACAATATTTAACATAAGATTTACAATAGTTAGCTAAAATGTGCAAGCCTGTAACTTGTTGTGAATAGTCACTGTTTTCCTCAGTTTAACATAAATGAGTTAATAATATACTATACTGCACACATTTACATATTAGTGACAGTTAACATTTCTCAAATGTTTTTCTAGCCTAAAAGATTTTTATCTTTTAATTGTACATGAAATATGTACATCATATTAAGCCTAAGATAAGCTAAGCTAATCCATAAAAACATACTCATAAAAATATACTCACAAGGATTACTTCTATATAAACACATTATCTCCAGTGCCTATGGGGGTTTCCCTTTAAATACTACAAATTAGATACTTTTTTCTCTGGCCCACAGAGTTTCTGGTTTCATAAAAGGTAATAGCATTTTTTTATCTCTCCAAATTTATATCTTTTACTTCTATGTAAATAAATGAGAAAATAAACACAGCGTAAGAATGTTCAGCATTTAAAAGTGAAAATATTCGGTAATGTTTGCCTTTCCCTTCCAACTACTTCAACTGAATTCCTAGGTTCCAGTATAAGAAAACTTTTTGTTCCCTATTAAATCACTCATATAAACCATCCCATATCACATCCTACTCCCTTCCTCCCTTGTTCAACTAAATTATGAATCATACATACATTTAAAACAAAATTCCAGAAGTCAAAAGGAAACAATTTTAATTTTTTATTACCAGCAGTAAGAATTTAATAGCTCCTAGTTGTAAGTGATAGTATGTTACTTCCTAGGTAGATAATTACAAAAATTATCACTTTGCTTCTGCCAAGCACTGTCTGATACTTTATACACAGTGAAGTGAAAATTTTTTAATTGTCACTATTTTAAAGGGTGATAATTTAAGTGGTTACCCAGAGGGATCATGTGTTCCCATCAGTTGGCAAGATATGATGCCAGCATACACCTGAGGATGAATACAGAGGTTGTCATGGCAATGCTGGAATTTTAGAGAACTGCGTACAAGGTTCAAGTGTTCTGTGAATCCCAGGAATGCATCTCTAGTGGTTTCACCTCACAGGCCTTCCTGATGCCTGGGGAGAGCATGGCATGTGAGGTGTACTCAAGTTTTCAACTGTACCTCTGCTCTCCTGACTAACTCTCAGGGAAGTTCTGTTCCTTTGACCAAATGGGGTTTCATTCCTTCCCTTCATCACTGTCACTTTGAGAATTTGGAAAATATTGCCACCAAGTCAATATAAAAACATATTTAGCATTACAGCAATAGGTAATTCAAATGTTTATTCCTTATAATTTAACCACAGACGCAGTAAAATCTGGAATGCTTTGGGAGTACAGAAATTGATTCCAAAAGTTTCCCTAATTGAAAAATAGCTATTTCTCCTCAGGAGAATAGGAAAATGCAAATACAAATCCCACAAATTATATTATAGACCTATAACATTTTAGAGATGTAATAAAAAAGATATCACCTGCTGATCTCACATCTAAGCAGTTATGTATTTATAAATAAATGTGAGAGACTTTGCAAAGCAAAGCTCTAACTCTTTCTCCAGAGCACAAAGACTAAAATATTTTATAGGAATTTAGTTAACATGCCAATGCAGTTTATGTACCTTATTCAATAGTTTCTAGTTATTCCTACAATAAAATTTTAGAATATTTCTCTAAGAGCTTTTGGAGTATGGATAGTATTGAACTATCTCATCAATTTGTTTCTCAAACTATCTCCAAACCATCCAGTCCTCCACCTCCAAGTTCAAGTACCTCCAAAACACAAGTGTTTATTATTAATTTACTACTACTTGATCTGTCCACAAATGTCAAATAAAACAGGGTAGTCAATTTATCTCAACAATTCTTCTAGTATAAAAGGCACTATATATTGCACTACAGTCATATAACACATAAAATTTCAGTCAATAATTGACCATATATACAACAATGGTCCTATGAGTTTATAATGGAGCTGAAAAATTCATATCTCCTGGTAATGTCTAGTGGAACCATGACGATGCTGGTGTAACAAACTTGTGCAAATATTTTAGGCACATAAATACTTACCATTGTATACTCCTTTGCCTACGATGCTCAGTACAGTAATATGCTGTGAGAGTTTGCAACCCAAGAGCAATGCATCGCACCATGGACTAGGTTATGTCATCCAGGTTTGTGTAAATACACTCTGTCAAAAGTCCCCCAGCAGTGCACTTCTCAAAACACATCCCATCTATAGGTAACACATGACTGTGTTTGTATTTTACTGTATTAAACTGATTTTCTGATGAGGGAGAGAGATAAGATGCATCCGAGGGAAAAATATGAGAATGTAGGCAAGACTGGGAAGAAAAATGTTCAAGAAACAGAAGTAAAGGGCAGCTGACTAATAAAGCCTGACTGGAGAGTTTTGAGAAATGAGTATAGCGAGAGTTTTCAACCATGTTAAAAAAGGCACTGCCTATTTTAAGGAAGGGTGTTATAAAAGCACCATTGTAACTGTTAAACCAGTGTGGCAACAGATTGAAATAGAGAAGACTAGAGGTGGGGAGACCAAAAACAAAGTG
This sequence comes from Cuniculus paca, assembly GCA_004365215.1. Taxonomy (NCBI): domain Eukaryota; kingdom Metazoa; phylum Chordata; class Mammalia; order Rodentia; family Cuniculidae; genus Cuniculus; species Cuniculus paca. Next base: position 13,246 of record RJWT010018864.1, read on the forward strand.
AATAGGACAAAGGTAATAAAGATGAAGAGAAGGAAACTTCCCTATAACAATGCCTATAAACATTAATATTCCCCAGAGACTAGTATGCACTTTCAAGCCAACTGCTTTATGAAACATCTGCACTAAAAGCTCTGCAGGCACTACATCGGACTCCCGTAGTCATACATGAGGACATGGGGGCACAGAAAGTTTAAATACGGTCACACAACAAAGAGACTTTGAATCCAGTCTGATTCCAGAGGCAAGTACATTGAATAACTTTAAAGAGACTGAAAAGAACAGTGATGAATGGTTTTAACCACGAATCATTCCTCTCCAGCTCTACTTCCCTACCGACAGTACTACTTTCATTAAACATTTTCATTATAGTAGAAAATGTAATGAAATCTTTGTAACACTTAATTAATTTCACAGGATAATAAAGAAACTGTGATGCAGTTTAATGGAGATTCATCAACTACAAACTAAAATATTACACTATTTTAGAGGCTAAAAGAGATTCATCGTGTTTCTTTCTAATTTTAGCTTCTCATTCCCAGCATCCAATACAGTGGACCAGAAAGACATAAAATATATTGTTCAAAGGAGAAGCCAAAGAGTTCTATAGGGCCAGTCTCCTGCTTTACAAATGAGTACGCTGAGATCCAACATAGACCTGGCTCTTGACAAAGCAGGGCATGAAACTCATATCTTCTGACTCCAATGAACTCAGTACAATTTTTTTTACAAAGTATTTGAGTAGAATACTTACAGAAATAGCACAGAAAACCAACATTTAAACATGATCAAGTTAGCAAGTTTATACTTGTTATACTGTATCATTTTGAAACTTGTTTACTAAAACATTTCTACTTTTCTTAGTTCTTCATGGCCCTATACTTATGTTAAATTCATACACATGAGAAAACAGAAGAAGGAAATACAGAAATTTGCCAAGAGCTGATTCTGTGGTCTGTGACTTTTAATTAATTATTTATAAATAATATTATATACTATGTACATTATAATATATATATATGTGCCTTCTGGTCCCATTGTGTCACACTGGAAATTACCAATAAAAGAAAAAACAATCTTGTTTTCTACAAATGTTTCAGAGGATTTCAACATGTTCTGCACATAGAAAATATACTAGTAAGATCCCTTATGGTATACTGTAATTGTTACACATTTACTGTCAGTAGCACACAGGTAATTGTCATTAAAGAGACCAAACAGATGACCTTCGCTCCCTCATGTGACGTCAACAGCAGTTCTAGAAGTGCAGATCCAAGTCTCAAACATTGTTTTTGACCCAGAAGTGAAGTTCATCACTCACTAGACTTCTGATATTGTTGGACTTCACAGACTGATGAATTTCCAAGCAAGTCATGAGGTCCTTTACCCACCCAACAGAAGACTCTATCAGCAACTTTTATAGCTCATTGCTTCCTGAATGTTTTGGCACTATTGATCTGTGGGCAATAAGGCAAGGCAGCAATGCTGTCAAACTGTGGACCGAAGATTGGGGGTGACTGTAAACTGTACTAACAAATGATGCTGTGTAAGAAGATGGATCCAGATTATAAATCACCACATCACTAAGCACACTATTTAGTTCAGCTTATATTCTGCATGCAACACAGGGGCAGTGAAGGGAGTATTCTATATTGATGTTCATTCCAGAGCAAGCCATCTCACCTTTGACCAGGACTACAGCGAATTCCTTTTTAGCATAGTCAGGCTTCTCTTTCTGAAGCTAGAGGCAGGGTTTATACTAGAAAGCAAAATGGAGTCCCCCAAATAATTCTGAAGTAATTCATTTTCTTAACTAAACTATGTATGTGTTATTGTTTGAATCTGGATTGTCCCTCCAAAGCCTCAGGAACCCAGAAATAAACTTTTGGAACATGATTGGGCTATGGGACTGCTAAAGCTGACTTATTGTTGCAGTGGGGGCAGTGGGCCTGGTTAAATGCAGGTCACTGGGGGCATGGACCAGAAGGGCATAGTTCCCTGCCCCGGTCCTTCTTTCTGTTTCCTGGTGGTCATGGCTTAAGCAACTTTCCTTCACGGATGACTCTTCTACCATGCCACTGCTGGTTGACCCTGGCCAACTGTGGATTGTAAACATGAACCCAAAACAGGTCTTTACTTCTTTAACCTGTTGGTGTTTGGTACTGTCTCAGCAATGGAAAAGTGATTGAGATAACATATTGTTGTTACTACTGTAAATATTATAAGTATGTTCTTGAGAATTCTTATGTTTGAAGATAATATTTGACTCTTAAAATCTATTAAATTGTTTATGATTGACTACATATTCATGATTTCCCAGCTTACAATCAACCTTTAAGTTACATAAGAAAATGATATTTTGTTTTTAAATTTTCTATGGGTTTCACCTTTAATTTAAAAAAACCCAGGTTTTTCTTAATCTGGGAAAAATGGGTTTTCAATTACTCAAAATGTTGTACAATGTTGTAGATTGTCTCCCTAATTCTATCTAATTACAATATAATAGAGATGCAGAGTTTAAATGATGCTTACAACATGTGTTATATACACTTAGCCACTCCTTGAGTCTCAAACATACTTTTTATTTTTGGTTTTCCTTTCAAAAAGCAATTTAAAAAGTGAAGTCAACATAGTATAAATATTTTGCTTCCACATCAATTTCAAAGATGGAAGAGGTAGTTTAATGGAGTGTAAGATATAGTGTCAGTTTTTTTAAAAGACATTATCAGCATGGAAGCTTTTAAGGACATTCTCTAATAAAAAAGAAAGCAATACAAAAATAGACTCAATATTTTTTCTTTTCTTTTTAAAAACTATTCTACTGTCATATTTTACAGGCTCTTCTACATTAATCTACCATCCCAAGAGGTTACACAATGGAGCCAGAATGCTACTACCATTTTTAGGAAAAAGCAATAGCTTTATGGAGTACTTACTATATTGTGGTAATCTATGGAAATAAAAATTCTTATGAGTATTACTGTTAGTTTCTCTCTCTCTGTCAATCAGATAGTAAGTAGCTCGAAAGCTACAGTATTAATCACAGAATATATGTCATTCCCAAAAATGAAGCCTATTTAAAATATTGTTCATTTTCAGAAAATTATGCTCACAAATTCCTAAACATTCTAAAAATTAACTTAAATAATTAAATACACATTTGAACATATTTCACACAGTGAATATGTACAGCACTGTAGAAATCATTAGCCAAAGCATCTGCTAATGATAGAAAATTAGCACTATTTTCAGGCTAAAGATAATAAAGCTTGTGAAAAATTGCTTTGATTACAGCATTTGCAAATTATTTTATCTGTAGCATGTTACATTGTATTTGAAATTTTTAAAAAACTTTGTAATGAACTTTTAATAGAGCAAAACAATTTTAACAATTTTCAACATAGATATATCTAGGTGGCCCTACTTTCATAACTTTTAAAATACAAATTTGAAAAGAGTGACAATAAGTAACTACAAAAGCAAATGTTTATTTCTTTAATGAATTTTCATGAAGTCTTACATATCTGTTTTTCTTCTTACAAAGACTGTGTTTTTAATCAAGCAAGAATATTTTGCATAGCTTTAGGCTGTGGATGTTTTCTTCAGTCTTTTTCTAACATTTTAATCCTTTTTCATTTTATATTTAAATCTAAAATCCATTCAAAGTTAATTCTCGAACAAGTTATGAGATTTCAGGGGTTTCATTCCCTCTGCCTCCAGAATATCTAATCATTCTAGCTTTAATTCTTCAACAGCTGTCCAATTTAACAATATCTTGTTCACTGTAACAATATACTAAGCCCTAATGTTGGCTAGAGTTATTTCCTCAGCTTTAGCCTTCTTTATCAGGATTGTTATCAATTAGCCAAAACCTGAAAATTTCATATAAATTTTAAAATATGCTTACCTATATCAACAAAAAAACACGAGGATTTCCATACAAATTGCTTTACACTTATAAATAAATTTAAGGAGAATAGATATCTTTACTATGGTAAGCAGCATTCCAATCTGCAAACAAAGCATGTCACTTTTCTTAAGTTATTGAATTTTTTCAAAATAGACAATTTTATGCAGAGACTCTATACATGTTTGTTAAAGGTATGCCTCAATTCAGCTGATAGGAACCCATTCTTTAATTACTATATGAAGTTTTTTCACATTTACAACTTTGTATTTCTTAATAATGACACTACTCCATAATTTGAAAATGTAAAATTACATTACATTCTGACATATTCTCACTTCTTTGCACTGACAAATTAATTCTATATGATACATTGTTCTCAAAGCTTGAAATGTGCTAGTGTCATCAGTAGGGGGTGTTTTTTAATTTCACATTTTGATCATTTGCATTATATTAGATTAGGTTACCAAGCATGACTTGTCATCAGTAATGCTAGAAAGAATTAAAAAATTGCTAGGGCTTTCAAAAGATAAGTCTCAAATTTATAAAAATAATAAATCATAGAGTGTAATTATAAAGTCATTTCTTGTAAATATGTTTATTTCTTATCAAATAAACAAATAAAGAAATGGTCTGAATATTATTTCTGAACATCATCAATGTCATCTAAATCTTTTTCATTTTTTTTTATTTTTATTTTGAAAAGAATACAACCAAACAAAACAAAACAGAGTAAAGTCAATTAAAACAAGGCAATGAACATGGTACATGACTTTCAAACAGGGTAAAAAGCAATCAGTAAGGCTACCATAATGCCTCTTGTTATCTGCAGTATACCTGCCCATACCATCAGGGATAAGTAAAATCAAACAGAATACAACAAACTAAAACAGTAGAAACAAAACAAAACATAACAAAACAAACAAAGCAAAACAATGTAAGCAATACAGAATTACAAGATATTAGCAAAACAGCATTGGCTACCATAATATTTGTTATCTTCAGAATAGTTGCCTACACCTTTAGATACATTACAATCAAACCACACAGAATAGAGTAAAATCAATCAAAACAAACAATGAAAGTCATGGAAGTAACAATTGAACAGCTGGTGGACAACTCAAAGATGTATAATTTAAGGATTCAAATGTGAGTGAAGAAGCAGGCGTCAAGACAAATGACACCAGGACCTTATTTACAGATATAATTTTTGAAAACTTCCCAAGCATAAAAAAAGAATATGACATTCAAATAAGTGAGGCATATAGAACTCCAGCTAGCCATAACCAAAACAAATCTACACCCAGACATATAATAATCAAGATCCCAGAAATTCAACTCAAGAACAGAATATTAAAAGCTGTTAGAGAAAAGAAACAGATCATCTACAAAGGAAAACCCATCAGAATCACAGCAGACTTCTCAACACAAACCATCAAGTCAAGAAGAGGCTGGAGTGAAGTAATGCAAGTCCTAAAAGAAAACAACTTCCAACCCAGACTGATGTACCCTGCAAAACTTT
>RJWT010018865.1:0-18661 GCA_004365215.1 Cuniculus paca
AGACTTTAACATGTGGGCTTTGGAAAAAGAATGCTCAATATACAAATTATCAAGTATACCAAAGCTCAAGGTGCACATATGAAGATGAGAGAACAATAATTCTACTTTTAGATATATTTCCAAAATGTACTCATGTTTCCACAAAAATTCATGTTAAATTTCACACAGCAATATTATTCATAATAATCAAAGACTGGAAACCACTTGAATCTCCAATTATACAATGAGTAAATAAATTGTGATATATTCACAATAAAATATTGCAAAGTAACAAGAATGAGCAACTTTAAGCATAAAGGCAGAAATGAATTAAACATAACATTGAGCAAAAACACCCAGATAAAACCAAAATGATTTCGTTTGTTTCATGCTATAAGAAATCAGAACACTGGTTACCCTTAAGAGAGACATAGCCTAGAAAGGAATCTGAAATAGAGTTTCATTAGTTCTAATGTTCTTTCTGACACAGAGATGTGGTGTCACGCATGTGTGAGACATTCTCTGAACTGCATCCATAGGTGTATTCTTAAATAATTATATTATACTGCGGTTATTTTAAAAGTGTCCCATGTTGAATAATACCATTCATTTTCACCAAAGTCAGGTTGAAAGGTCCCCAGTCAAAACTGTAAGGTTCGAAGAACAATGATCCAAAGTCAATGGCAGCAGTCCCTCTCTGAATACCAAAGGAAGGCGAAAATCTGTGGGATTATTGCACACCACCCTCATTCCCAGTCATCGTAGCCTAAGCTAAGCATTGGTATCACCTAGTAAATTTCTAAAACTTCTTACAATTGAATCAGTAACTTTTTAAGCTCCCTAGTGATGTTAATGTACTCAACCTCTGGCAGCCACGTGGGTCTGCTGATTCAGCCCTGTTAATACGACGGTGTTAATTGGGATCCCCTGACACCGTGGTTCCCTAAGACATTCCTTCACTTATTTTCTTTTTCAATAAACTATTTACTGAGTCTGCTGTTAGGTGCTAAGTGCTCCACTAAGGTTATTAAATAAATAAATAAATAAATAAATAAATAAGTAAATAAATAAATAAGAGTTTGTAAACCTCAGGGACCAAATACCATATCCTTTTAGTTCTGTACTATAATCTCAAGGTCAAACGCTGTATGTATAACTCTTCTAGGAAAAACTCCAGGTAACTTTTTTTTAGCAAAACAAGGTTGAAAACTCTTGTAGACAAAAGAAGCAACGTTATAAACGTTTGGGGCTGATTATTACCTTTAAAGTAAATTGATTTCCTCTCAGAGCCTACTCTCAGGGCTTTGGGAATCTCAGCAACTCCAGAAATGAAAGGGGTAAGTCCAACAATGACAACTATAATACCGATAATGATTCTGTGATAAGCACAGCTAGAGTTTGCTTTTTTAAATTCTCTTAGCCTTTTATATGCAGTGCTTTACGTTATACCTGACATCCTAGAGCCGGCCAGTAGATATTTGTTGAATAAATTAATAATTGAACAATTGAATGAAAAAATTATCTTGATAAAGAAAGGATACATTTATGTTTATTGCATACCAAATATACTTCTTCCATGTGGTAAGCATTTCATATTCTTGGACCACTTAATAGTCATGGCACATTGTAAGTGGTACAGATTGTTATCTTTATCTCAAAGCTTAAATAAAATATGAGAATTAGAGTATAAGGAATATCCAAGGTCACCCAGGTATCTGCAGTACCCAGCTCCAAACTCTGATCTTTTAAAATGTTCCACCCCCGCTCTGGGAATCACATACAACAAAGCAGCAGAGAAAAAAAAGATGATCCCGGGTCATGTTCCATCTAGGTCCATCTGGCCCCTTCTCTCCTCTGCAACTGATTTCCTCCCTCATGTACTTCCCAACCACCCGGCCTTGCATCCCTCTTGTCATTCATATATATTTTTCACCATTAAATTATTTTATTTTCAGTGTGCTGATGTAGAGAAGATAGAAGTGCCACTATGGAATCAGAAACATTTCCATGGAACCTAAGTGCCAATTCCTTTCTCCCAAGTCCTACAGTTTTGAGTTTTCTGAGGAAAGAAGCAGAAAAAAAATGAACAAGAGGAGGAAAAAGAAAAAGGAGAATGAGGAGGAGAAGAAGGAAGAGGAAGAAGAAAAGCAGAATATTTAGAATATATTGCCAATTCTTGTGGAAAATAAATTCTGAAGTTGACAGGAGAAAAGTGAGTTGAAGATGGTTTGGAACTCAGATTGTTTCACCTTCTGCTCTTTTCTTGTACAATTATTCTCCTTTTTCTCCATTCTGTTCTTCTTTCACTGCTTCCAGGTTCTCTGGCCCTCTCCCTTCTTTTAATGATTTCTACTCTGACTGTAATTTAGTTCAGATATGGACATCACAGTCCCCAAAAGTCACTTCAGTCCAATTGAGAAGTGATAGACTACAGAGCATTTATAGGAACTTTCAACTTTTCAATAGATACAGATCTAAATTAAATTAAATTCAAGATTTTTTTGTATTTTATTTTCCCAGAATGGACTCACATACTTATGGAGGTTGAAAAGTTCCAAGACCTGCAGCTGGCCAACTAAGAATACAGAAAGACCTAAGGGCAGAGTTCTAGTTCAAGTGTAAATCCAAAAGGAGGAGAACACCAATACCCCAACTTAAAAAGCCATTAGGAAAAGAGGAAGAATTCTTTATTACTCAGGTTATTATTCTATTCAGCTACTTTAATCACTGAGGCTCATTCAAATTGAGAAGGATAATCCACTTTATCCAGTCAACCAACTCAAAATTAATCTCATCTAGAAAACCCATAGCTACACCTAGATGCAGTGTTTAGCTAAATATCCAGCTGCTCCATGGCCCAGTCAATTTGACACATAAAATTAACTATCACAATTTCCATTTTGGTAATTTATTCCCTGTTCCCATAGTAATTTCATTGTATGTCTGATGAACTTGTTGACTGCCTTCAACCAGATTTCCTGTTTTCTATCCTGATCAAGGTCCTCCTTACACACATGTACACACACACACACACACACATACACACATACACATCTTGATCATCACTGAGGAAGCCCAGCAATCCACATTTACTTCCTTTTCATCTACCACATTGTGTCCCCTGAATAGGAATAATTCTTTGTCCTTGGTATCCACTAGATAGGTTAGAATTCAATTCCCAAAACATGTTCAGACCATGATAGATTTCTTAGTAAGTACGTAGTAACACTACAGAAAAATAGGTTGCCGAAGAGGTGGATAGATATAGGTTGGTCATAAAATAACTCTTTGTTCACAGTATTGAGAAATACCAAATATCATATCCTTTTCGTGGGTTTTTAGCATTTATTTTACTTTTATAATGGATATTATATGGTAAGACCTCTGAAAGGCGTGACTAGTGGTTGAATGCTCACATGTATAAACCAATGTTCCAAGCAAAAGAATTCACCTACACTCTATTCACAGACAACATCCTCAGATTCAACCAATCACAAATCCGGGAAATTTGAGGAAAGAATGCACTGAATGTCTACAGATTTTATTTTCTTCACTTTGCAAATTAAATATTACAGCATAACAATTTTTATAGCATGGCATTTTATTATACCTAAAGGTGATTTAAAGTATCTGGAAGGTCATGCATAGTTTGTATACAAATACCACAGCATTTTTTATAAGCCACTTGATTATACCCAGACTGAGAAGAACCAGTACAGTCTGAATACCAAGCAAACACCTTACAGCCAACATTTTCTTATCCATCAAATATGAACTTATCAGAAGACAAATGCATTTTTAAAAGGAGTACAGCATTCATCAAATTACGTGAAGCTCTGTGTGATTATTATACATAAGGTTAATGTATAAAGATATCACAATGATTTGACAGGTAAACTGTATCATGGAATCTTTTAGTTGTAAATGGGGTTTAACTGAACTAATGCTGGAGTTGTTTCCAAATTTCTCTCAGTTGATTCTTTCCAAATATCTTGTGTCAACTGTGAGGGGGAAAAGTTTGATACTGAAGCAAGGGGCAAAAGGTTACCTACAATTGATGTGAAAGCAAATTATAATTATCTTTATCATAATTATCATTGGCATTCTATTCAGACAATTAAACATTCTACTTTTTCTTCTTCAGAGCTAAAATTAAATGCACCAATAGCAGTGAGCCTATGCATTTAGGAAATATATTAAATATAATAAGAATGATTTATATTCAAGTTATTAACTAATAGCAACAGCTAAGCTTGTCCTGTCTTATAAGAACACCTTTCATGAATGGTGTTTTCAAGTTTTATTTCTTTTTTTAATGTAGTCTTATGAAGAAAATCTTTGCTTTTTCTAGGCTATAATTTTCAAGGATACTGTATAGTCTATTGTACATGTCTACCTGAAACATTCATTAAATAATTGAACATCAGGAAAAATAGTTTATCTCCATATGAGCTAATATATTTTCTCTTTCTATAGGCTATGCATTAATCAAAACATTGACTGGTCCTTTTGGCCTTGATATCTAGAAAGCTCAGGACGAGATTTACTGCTAAAGTCACAATATTAATTTTTAAGGATACATTTTCCTTCCATTTCAATGCTATTTTTCTTTATGCCTGCTATTTTATCATATGTCACTTCAAATCAGCCTTGGAAATGGATAGAATATAAATGAATATATTAGCAAGCAACAGCATAAATAAATGGGAAACAGGAGTGAACAATATGGAAATTGTAAGATCCGAAAGGGTAATTCTTCCTGTGTAAATTACAATCGGCAAGTATAACCAGTGCCCCAGAAGGGATGTATTGTCCTAAAACAACGATTTGAAAATAGAAAGAGAGATTTTCGAGAATTATTAAGAGGTGAGGGAAAGTGGAATGCATTAATAATTTACGGTGAAAAAACACTAGAAATTGTTAAGATGGTATTGTTTACTAATATCACAGGGCACATTAGAACAAAATCAGTTGGTAATGCTGTATTTTGACCAACCGGGGAAACAGATACTGCTCTGCACAGTTAGATGAAATGAAAATTGGTGCAACCATTTTGCAAGTTAATTTAACAACATCTGTCAACATTTCAAACACATATCTCTTTGACCCAGCCACATTTAGAAATCTGTACAATATTTTCACATACCCAGGTATAAAAAGATATTCATACAAATATGTTCATAAAAGTATTTGCTGTAATAGCAAAACCCCTAGATTTTTTAAAACACTCTACCAAAAAGAACAAAATAAATTATGGTGCATCGTTTCTCTCTCTCTCTCTGAATTCTAGTAGAAAAAAAGAGAAACAATCTTTGTGTATAAGTAAAGGAATTTGTTTAAAGTATGCATTCAAAATAATTTGGCATATTTTTCAGTATATTTGCTTGTAATAAATCATCACTTCTACTTAGTCATGTAGACTATGATGAGGACAAAGAAGAGAAGTTAATGGGTTTTTATAGGCAGAATACTCAGAATAGACAAGCTTCTCGGGATGGGAACTGATAAGTGAAATTATACAGTGAATTGTATTTTATAATTCATTTCCTTTCTGAAGAATTTAAAATTTTCCATAAAACATATAATTGTTATAAAAAATATTTTTCAGAAAGAGTTTTTAACAAGTAAATGTACTGTAAGAGATCAAAAGACATTACATTATACCACATCGTCAGCAAAGTCTTGGGTATAGAAGGTTGATTGCTCATGAGATTCACCAAGTTATAGATACTGTGTATATATCTAACAATGCTGTTGGAAAACATAAGAGAAACCTAGTTAATTCTGGTACAGATGTTCAGCTAAATAACAAGTGGTATAAAACATTTTTGTATAGAGACTGTTCTTTTGGTTTCACAGAATCAATGCAGCCTTGCCAATGAGGGAAAACTGCTTATGAGAGTATTGAAGTCCCTGAACACAAGATCCTGGAAAAGCCTCATTGTCTTCCCCTTAAAGTGTCTTTCCTTTGCTCTTCTTCTTCATTTTCTTCCTACTTTCCTCCTTCCTGCCTCACTTGTGGCCCATTTCAGTTTCAAAACTCCTGCTGTTTACACATTGCATAACATTAGGAATACTTAACACCTTCACTTTTATATATGAGAAAAAAATTTATAGAGGAAGGCAAAACACAGCCAATTCACACAAGTAAATGATAGTTTGAAACTCTCCTCCAAGTACCTATCGGAGAGGCACATGTTTAAAGATAGTAACATGTGCACATACACACACATACATACACAACACACACACTCACAAACACAGATTAACTGACTGAAATACGTGGCAATTTTCCAGTACACTCTCAGGGAATTAGGAAAAGGTGCATAGTCTACCCAACCCCGACCTTACACCACTCTCAACTTTAGAATGGTTTAGAATTCTTACAAAGCAGTTACTCAAAGGAAGCTATGTCCTGAAATGAACTGACATTATTCAGTGTACCAACAGCTTTGTGAGTAGACAAAGAGGAAACAAAACTCTACTCCTTCACATATTTATCATGAGTGCTCAGTATCACCAACACTGAAATAAGCATAGTAACATTGAGCATGATCTGTTGTTTAATTGATTGATGAAATAAACTCTGCAGTAAAAGTCTGCCTCAGTTCAGAGACTTACCCTAAGATTTCTAACCTAGAAATCACCCATGGGAGGGATATGGGTGGTCCTTAGATGGATGCAAAACATGAATAAGCCCTTTGATAATGTAAGGGATTTTTCTGCATCTGAACATTTTTTCCAAAAGAAAGTCCCTAAATTTTATTAAGAATTCAAAGTTGTCTGTATTCCCTCTTATTTTAAGAAACTTGTCTTAAATAGAAGCTATAATTGCTACCGTTAATAATTACTTTAAGCCCAAAAACATTCCTACTATTGAATTATAAATAATATTAATATCATTACAGGCAACTGAGTTAGATAGAAATACTACAGGAGTCAGAGTTAGATAGAAATACTACAGGAGTCAACACTCAAAGGAGTCAGTGCAGAAGGTCAGATACCTTGTAACTGTGGGGAAGACGACATCTCCACTGTGGACTGACCTCAAGATGAAAGATAAATTAAATGCACCCACTACTTCCTAAGGGTAAGCATCAGGAATTGATATCCTAAATAGGTCTCTATCAACCTGAGGAAGCCAGGAGTCACCATCCCAACCTCCTCAGGAAGAGTCACTGTTCTGTATTCATGCCTACTTGCTAAGTGACTCACTTCCCCATTTTTCTCCAACTTAATCAATTTTACCGGTACAATTAATCTTATTGGTAGACAATAGTTTTTCATTTTGTTTTATTTTGTTTTGGTACCATGGATTGAACTTACAACCTCACAATTGCCAGGTAGGTGGTTAGCCACTGAGCTAAATCCCTGGTCAGTGTCTTTTTGAGACAGGGTTTCACTATGCCATTCAGGCTGGCCTTGAGCTCACTTTGTAGCCCAGGCTCATCTCAAAGTTGCAAAGATCCTCCTGCCTCAGCCTCCCAGGTGCTAGGATTACAGAAGTGCACTACCCCGCCAGGCAGTTGACAATAGTTTTGTTCTACCTCTTGCCCACCTTGTTTTCTCCACTTTAGACCTGAATCATTTTGTGGTTTTACTTTATAAAAGTCCATAGAAAAGACAGAGTCTTTGACAACCCACTAGAGAACCCTTCTGTCTCTCTCTCAGACAGAAGTTTTCTTCCTCTCAATAAACATATTCTTCTCTGAACCTCCATTGTTCATAAAATTCACTCTTCATTTTAGAGAACATGAACTCATACTGGACATACAGTAGGTGAGGAGTTTTGTTCCCCTATATCAATGTCATAATTACTAATACTCATTTCTCCTATTGTAAGCCAAAATTTAAGAAGGAATCACATATAAATCACTAGGTGCTTTCCTTTCACCAGGTGGAATGTTCTGATTTCTTATTACATGAACTCTTACAATCTTTCTTCACTTTTATACTCAAAAAGGCACCATTTCCTCCATAAAAGCGGGCTAATGAGATCTGTTTAATTTATGACTTGGTCCATTTATGTTGTTGCTTCATTAACAAGGATGTCTTTTTAATTCAAAACAATGCTACATGTGGCACACAGAACATACATTACTTTCTCTATCCAACCTATATCTATTTGGTACCTCATGATTCTGACATAAATAAACCAACCCCTTTACACAAACAGCTTGGAGACTTGATTAAGTCTTTTCATGCATTTTGTTGTAATGGGAAAGGTTATTTAAAATAGTTAGTCCTAAAATTTAGGTCCTGTGTACTTTGAAGTCAAAAGTGCCAATTTGTTAACTGGTTGATCTTTTGTTTCTACTCTTAGGTGATCAATCTGATGTCAACAGAGCAGAGATAAATGGGAGATATTTTACTATGTAGAAAACTGCACATGAAGATAAATCCAACATTGTGCTTCATTTAATCTGCACTTATTGCTTTGGAACAGTCAAGGTGTTCTTTGCATGTAGGGAGGGTCAAAAATCCATATATGCAAGGGCAAATAGCTTCTTACTGCTTGCTGTGCTCCATATTTAAGAAGATAGAACAATAGTCTTTTACTTTAAATGCAAATTTAGCAAAGAACAGTGGTTGAGGTTTCTGACTAGTTGTTTATTGCACCATCAATCCACATATTTCTGAAAATTATTGACATGTTTGCAATCTAAACACATTCCTTAGTGGATTCTCTTGATTTTTTTCTATGAACATAATGATAAAACTTGTTCTAGAATAAAATTTCCCAATGAATAGATTTCAGTAGGGTAGCTATCCCAGTTATCTACTTCTCTATACAAATCTACCCCTGAACTAATTGGCATAAAACAGCAACCATAGGTTATACTGTGTAAATTAGCAATGGAAAGTGAATGATAACAACAAAATTCACCTCACTGCATTTAACTAGTAATGGACTGTAGAGTGTAACATACTTCCACTTACATTTCGTGTCTTGGATGATCCCCATCACTGGATGATCTTTCTTACTGATTCAGCTGACTTTGTCACACAAAGCCCTTACATGTGGTCTGTCCACAAGATGGTATCAAAAAGTCAAAATTTTGATCATCAGCTCAAAATTCCCAAAGTTCCAAAAAGAGCCATACTGGAAATCACAACAGTTCTTGGATTCCAGAATATACACTGGTACTCCTCAAGCAAACCAGTAGACCACTTCTGGTTCAAGATGAGGGAAGTTAATCTCCACTTGATTAAGAGAGAAGGAAAGAGGTAGCTACATCCATCTATAATCTACTGCACTTGCATGTTTTAATTAATTACAAAAGCAATTATCAAATCCTTTTCCTACCATCAGCTAAAGTTTCAATAATATTTGCTTGCATTTTCAGCAAGTTAGGTGATGGTAGGAAAAAGAAGAGGTGCTCATTTTAATATCTATTATTCTGCAATCTACAGTGGGAGTCTGCATTTGCTTAACTCTCAGAAATTATGATTTAATAAATAAAGAAGTATTTTCTCATCTAAAAAGAGATGAGAAAGTTTTGTGAAAGAAGTTCATCAGAGTTTGGTTTTTTTGATACTCACCTCCCCTCATAGATTAAGAGATTACTTTAGAAAATGACTATTTTTCTCATAGCTCTGTAAGTAGAAAATTGTTCTGATAACTTTTATTGATATTCTGAAGCTAATACATTTATTAAATTCTTGGTTCCATTTCAAGTTAGTTTATATTTCAAGCAGTCTGTCTATTATCTCAGACTGGTGGTATACATTATAGTGTATTGGGCTTAACATTTAAGTGACTGGATTCAATTCTTACTAGAAATTGAGAAAAGAGGGAAAATCTGACATTTTCTAGCTTCGAATATTTGTTCTAGTAATTTAAATCTTTGTTAATCTTAGATTATATATTAAGAGGAAAAATAATATCTATTTTATGGGTTCAATGTTGCAATTAATTTGCCTGAGATTAAAGATGAGCAAGAAAATTCTCTTTATACTCAAATTAGCATTTATTAAGTATTGTTTTGCCATATGGATACTGTCCTACCTTAATTACCTTCTATCCCACTATTCTTATAAGCTATTCTTAGAGACCTGAAGTTAACACAATTTATGAAGCTATTTATTCAGTAATTAAGTACTGAATTAAATTCAGCAATTTAAATATGCCAGTGTTACTTGATATCTGCAATGGACCAAGCACTGGGATCTATGGATCAGATGAATGTGAAGTTGGCCTGCATCTTCTATTATTTGCCTATCCATTTATACATCTACCCTTCATCTATCTACTTACCTATCAAATGGGATTACAATATAGCAAAGAAAGAATTGGGAATGAAGAGCCTGAATAGCAACAAAGTTTGGAGACTAAAAAAAATCTCGATAAAGTTCCACACATATCTACTGAAACTAGGAACACTGAGTTTAATATCGGATTTCATTCTGTTAGCATGATGCCTTTTTATTAGAAGCACCTACCCACAATGATGTTTTCTCACAAGAGCTAAAAATCTCAGAAATTATCCAATAACTATTCATATATTTTTAAATGTTTGTATAGGCTCCCCTTTCATCATATTACCTCTAAAGGTTAAACACTGACTCTTATAATTCTCACATAACATTTTCTCAACTCACTGAGACCAGCTGGGTCTTGAATATTTGTTCAACTTTCTTTCTTCATTTGTACAAAGTCTACCAGCAAGATCACTCCTTCCTTTGCTTACTGAATAAAAATGACATTCCCACTATTGAAAAGTTAACAATTGCAATCATATCATTGCTGATATTTAGTGAGCACTTACTTCATTTGTCTTGCTCTTGGAATTACTGTGATATATATGATAAACAATGAACTTCTCTGGCATTAGGTAACACCATTGTCTACATCACTGTATTAGTCAGTGTTTACTAGAGTCAGATGTAGAAGAGTCCAAAACATCTGCTTGTGCCCTGGAGATCTGAAGGATTCAGTCAAGGGCTTGGATCTCACAGCAATGTCCTGTGCAAATGCATATCAAGAATCTGTACTGGCCAGGCGTGGCGGATCACGCCTGTAATCCCAGCACTCAGGAGGCCGAGACAGGCGGATTGTTGTGAATTCGAGACCAGCCTGGGCTACAAAGTGAGCTCAAGGCCAGCCTGAACAGCATAGTGAGACCCTGTCTCAAAAATAGGGCTGGGGATCTAGCTCAGCGGTCTAAGCGCCTGCCTGGCAAGCGCAAGGTCATGAGTTCAATCCCCAGTGCTGCAAAATAAAAAAAAAAGAATCTGTACTGGAAAGGCCCAAGGGTCAGTGGTAGAACCTAGAAAGTCTGTGCTGGCAAGGTAAAGGTCTGCACTGGAAGCCCAGAGGCAACATCCAGGATAAAGAAGAGGATTGAATCTCCCCCGAAGGAAGAGAGCAGCCAAATCTTTGAAGAAAAACCATTGAGAAGCAGCTTCAGAAAAATCAGCAGCATGCAACCTTCCTTTCCTATTCTTCTTTTATTCCATTCCAGCAACAGTCCTGGAAGATGAAATAGCTAAAACTCCTAATGACAAAGGTGTAGGCAAGGACTTTCTGAACAGAAAACCTATGGCATAAGAAATAGTATGAAGAATGAACAAATGGGATCATATCAAATTACAAACCTTCTGCACAGCAAAAGTGTCAACCAACAGAGGGAAGAAACAATCTATTGAATAGAAAAATACATTTCATCTATCCCTCAGAGAACTAATATCTGGAAAATAAAAAGAACTCAAGAAATTAGATTCCCAAAATAAAAGACCCAATCAAAAATGGGCAAATGAAATGAATAGACACTTCTCAGAAGAAGTAAAATGGTCAATAAATACATGAAGAAATCTTTACCATCAATAGCTAATATACAAATGCAAATTTAAAAAACAATGAGATTCCATTTTAACCCAGAAAGCATGGCTATTGCTAAGAAATCATAACAAATACTAATGTGGCTGTAGAGAAAAAGCAATATTTTTACATTGTTGGTGGGAATGTAAATTGGTGCAACCAATGTGGAGATCTGCATGGAGAGTCATAAAAACCTAGAACTAGAAATTCCACTTGATCCAGTTATTTCCTTTCTAGACATCTTGCCAAATGTTAAAAATACCATATAACAATGATATAAGTATATTTTTAGTAACACAATTCATATTAGTTAAATCTTGGAAGCAGCCTATATGTCCTTAAATAAGTGAAGAGGTAAATAAAATGTTATTTATACATAAAGGAGTACTACGGTATCATAAAGAAAGATAAATTTGAGCTATTTGTAGGAAAAGAAACCATAATGTAAATGACATAAATTAGATACAAGAGATTATGTACTGCATTGTTTCTTTTATAAGAGAAACCCAAAATATAAATAAGGAGCTAAGTAAAAGGAAAATAATAGAAACATAGAAGAGGGATCTTTTTCCTATGGAAAGGGATCAAGAGAATAGACAAGGTGCTATGAAAAGCAGAAACACCAAAACGACACCTTAGGGTTTGGAGGCAGATTTATTTTACAATGACAGGCACCGATCGTGATCATTCTCAAAATATCAGGCCCTGATCTCTGGTGGTCTAGGGCTTATATAAGACAAGCAAGCAGAAAGTACAGAGGCAGAATGACATGTCAATTGGGGATCAGTTCTTACAGTATGCATCATAATGATCAGTCTTTCTAAGAAACAAAAGTAGTAGGAATTGTGTAACCAAAACTATTACATGGGCAACTAACAAACAAGTATACTGACTGGAGGTGGTGGGCATCTTCTGCTACAAAGAGAGAAAGGGCTGGGAGAAGCAGTGAAAAATTATTGGAGTTGTGTTATGAAAAAAATAAATGAAACAGCTAAAACAGCTAAAATTTTGTTCCTTATAGCTCACTGATGTTCTTTTTTGCTTTAAAGGAATTTGAATGACTTAAGTTGGAATTGCATCTCTGCAGTTGGCTAGTATGTAACTGTTCAAAATTTACAGAACTTCTATTTTCCTATCTTGGAAGTGAGGGCAACAATGAATACATTTGCTGTATGCCTTAAATGACAAGGAATGCAAATCTTACTTCCCACATTGTCTTTGGCTTTAAAAGCACCTGGGGTCTTGTACAAACAGACTATGGTCCAAAGGAGGAAGATCTGAGAGCCGGTATGTTGTACAAATTCCCAGGTAAGGCAGATGCTCCTGGCTCATAGACTACAGCTTGCATAGCAGCATTATAAAGCACCTAATGTTATTATTCACTCAGAAATGGTGCCTCATCTCCCTGCCTTCCATCTTCCAGCTAGAAAATTCCAGGAGACAGGAATAGATTTGTATTTGGTCCAAATCTCCCATTTAATGGCCTCTCAATTGTGCTCCGCCTTTGAAATATTGTGGCTCCTGCACTTTGTTTAACTCTGCTTGACAATCAGTGATTTGTGATTCTGCTCTTTCCTGAGCATGTTTATAAAATGATGACCTTGGAGTTGGAGACTGTTGCCCAGACACAGCTAGCAGGTTTTCTGTGAAAGAATTGTGAATGGTCATTTTTTCTTTCTTTTTCTCCCACTCTGCTTCATATGCTAATAAAGTCAGCATCCCATTTACTATTTTAATGTTTCTTAGGAAGCTTTATGTCAGAACTTCCTATGGTTTTTATGCTCATTATTGTTCTAGGTGAATCAGAGATTTCCTGTTATAACACCATGAGGTTACTCAATAGACCCTCTTGGCTCCTGGTGGAATCTTTTGAATGACTTTATTATAAAAAAGTTGACTGAGAGCCAGAGGAGGCAGGACTCCAGTGTTGGGCTTTCTTTAGTATTTTATGGGTGTTTCTGAAGAGTTTAAAGCAAGTTTAATGAGATTTTATAGTTATTAATACTCAACACTCTAGCTGCCCTCAGAAACAGGTAACTAAACAATAACTTGACATAGGTAAGTTCATGATTAAATTGCACTAAAAACTAATGCTACTTGGCCATAGTTCATAATTTTCAAATGCACATCATTTAGAATGATTGGTAACTTTAGCCTTGTAACTCTTTCAAGGAGAAAGGCTACAAACTTAAATCACTACATTAAGCTGACAGTGAGGCTCATATTTTCTGAGCTAAAGATATATTTTTATGGCCACACAGTGGACTCTGTTTATCACTCATCATAAACCATAGAAAACCATTTTTGTTTTAAATTAGGTGCTCAAGATTTTGTCCTGTAATCTGTTTCTTTATTTCCCCGTTTCACTTTTGTTGGTCCATTTTCAACAAGTCCCAGTCGTCTCCCATTTCCAGAAAATGGCTCATATTTTATAACTCAGCTTCTTCAAAGATATTTCATCCTGGTTGAGGTCACCTTAATTTACACCTTAAATTACAGTACCAAAGCCAACTTCTATGCTGCTGATATTGAATAATCCTTCTAAAGAGCCCAATTTTAAAATAAGGAACAGTCTTATCCTAAATTACCAGGCATATGAAACCCATGAATTTTGCATATCTCTTTCATACTTTTACTTATTGAATTATGTTTCTCCCCTTTCTTTTAGACACTTAGTCAGTGATGCTTCATTTTACTTTCTAGACCTGTTCTGGAGGCTGTCTCTTCCTAAAGACCATAACTATTTCCCAGACTAGGCATTGGCCCCAAATCATTTCAAGGTGAAAGAAACAGTGCAATTCGAGGCATGTTTTTTAGGCCATCTTGACTATGCATATAATGGACAGTTTCACCAGATTAGATCTCTCCTTGTCTCTCTTTGGCTCCCATTCCCGTTATCCCCATCAATTCTTTTCCTGCTCACATAGGGCCACATTTTGTTGTCTGAGTTTGCAGTTACGTAAGAGATACACCCTGCAAAGCTGCCACAGCCCCAGCAGCTGTGTGGGAGAAGAAACAAACAAGATGGACACAGAAGTTTTGTTCATGAAAAAGATTGCACTTTCAATTTATATAGGAGTTTTAAAACACATAATTATAGGCATCTATAAATGGCCAAAGAAAGAACAAACATAAAACATTACATCATGCTTTAAATGATTTTTCTCTTAATTTATAAGACTGTTATTAGAATAAAGTTATGATCGCTTCTCCGCCTTTTGGCTAAGATCAAGTGTAGAATAAAGTTATGACACAATGTCTCCTTACATAAATGAATAAGGAAATGATTACATTGCTAACAGGAGATAAAACTGCATGTTTTGCCTCTGAGTGCCTGGAAAGGTGGATTAGACTCTGGTCTCCACCAATTTTCTATTTGTCTATCTCCAAATTGCTGTTGTTTACATAATTATTCTGCCTTTCTATACGTGAATAGTTGAATATAGTTATTAGCCACAGGTGGCTATGGAGCATGAGAGCTGTGATGAGTCCACATTGAGAATTCAAAAACCTACTACCAAAAGATAATGAAAAATGTCTCAGTGAGTCATATTAATTATATGTTGAAATGATAATATCTTGGACTTATTGGGTTAATGAAAAAATATTACTAAAATTAATATCATGTTTATTTTTATTATTAAGGATATCTAAATTACATATGTGGGTACCATCTAAGGCGTTATATTTCTATTGGAGAGTACAGTTTGGAGGGGGACAATAAGCTCTTTAAAAGCTAGAATAATCAATGTCTTATAAACTAGAGTACTCCCTAAACAATGCCTATTTGTGAAGGCACTCAAGAATCAAATAATAGGTATATTAATTGATTAATTATTTATTCCAATTTATATTTGACTTCCACATAAAGCTATATGTGTCATATTATATTACATGTGTAATACTATTTTCTATGTCCTCACTCAGAACTTCTTGACTTTTGGAGTCTGGTGTAAAATTAAGTCTAGGCCATGAAATTGATTCCAGTGTCCCTGGAAGACACCTAATGGGACATAGAGCTTTGTAGGTCTCTAAAACCATTGCTTCTCACCATAAACTTCCTCCTCTATGTAATCCAGGGTGTTATCCAAACCTTACCATTGGTTGAGTTTATCATGACATGAAAATGGCTGGGAAGTGCCACCTGTACAATGGAGAGTAACTTTTTTATATTTTGAAGAAACAAGTCAAAAAATCAATTAACCAGGAACTCTACTAGAATTTTCTTTTTCTGTACTTCTTCTTTATCCTTTAAGCCATTAGATTTGGTGAGTAGAAATATGAGAGTTAATCTTATATTAGAGTTTTACAGGATGAGGATTATTTGAAATTGGTGTAAAGTTTCTTTTCTAATCTCTCTGAGTGTGGTAGCTACAAACAGAACTAGTTCACTAGAGTACGTAATTCCTGTGGTTTGATGAAAAGTATCTTGAACAACAGAGATCCAATTTAGTAGGTACTCTGATACAATACAGTGTTGAGAAGTTTTGATGCAATCCTTATGCCAACCAGATTGGGTAAATATTATTATACTGACTTTGCAGTAGAAGAAATTAAGCTTTGAGTAACTTATCCCAATTCATGCAGCTGTTTACTAATACAGCTTTGGGTTTTGAATATTAGCCTTTCTGTATTTAAAATATCTACAATAGGGCAAGGGGTATAGCTTAGCAGCACAGCTCCTGCCTGGCAAGCACAAGATTCTGAGTTCAATTCCAGGTACCAAAAAATAAAATAAAGTAAAAATAAAATTTCTAAAATATTTTGAGAATATGTTTGTTTCTTCTTGACTTTTTTTGAAACTGGTGTTTTATTTTCCATCAACCTCGTTTCCATTTTTCTTAAGTGTCTGCAGACTAGCTCAAGCTCACTCAGTGGTGGCTCCCACTCCCTTAGTGGCCTGAGCAGTAGGGGCTGCAGACCAGTCTTCTGTGGCTGGTTGAACAGTCCAGTCTTTGGTAGAGCACTGCTGAATGAGCACAGAGGACACCTGCTTGCCTCCAGACCAGTCTATAACCTCACAGTGAGAAGCAGTGAACTCAGGAACTGGTTCAGTCCGTTTGCCCTGAAATTTCTACTCGGTCATAGTCTTTTCAGTAGCAGCCCTGGAGATGAATAAGCAAACTAAAAGAAGATTTATTCCTGGTCTAATTTATTGAGATATAAATTTGAATATAACTTTCATATTTCCTTCCATTTTATTTCCTTGCCGCAGAAGATTCTGTAAAATAGAGACCATTCGTTGAAGCCAAAGTCTATTTTGAAACTCTGCACAGAAATGACCAATTTATTAATTGAGTGATGACTGATTGATTTGAGCTGAAGATCAAACCCAGGACCTTGCACATGCTACACACACATTCAACAATGAGCTGCATCCCAATTCCATAGTGGAACAGCAGGGACAGCAGGAACTAAAAAGAGTAGAAGGAGATAAGATAGCTCCCTGACCCATAGGACCGTGGGCTTGCATGCCTTTCAGTTGACAAGGAGGTAGCAGAATGCTAGGCCAAAAAAAAAAAGTCACTGTTTTGTAAGGCAGAGGAGAAAGCATGAGGTGGGCACTGTTTCTGTTGGAACTATTTCTAATGCTGTTATATAATGCACCATCAGCAGATAGTTGGACGTTAGTAGGCCTAAGGGATGAAGAAGGGTTCCAAAATAGAATCCATTGCCAGTTAATTACAGAAAGGCCTCAACATGTAATCACCTACACATCATATTAATTTATAATCGTATATTAGTTCTCAGATCTAAAATGGTCTCACAGAGCACATGAATGTTTTAAGGTTATATACTGTGCACATTCCTTTCAGCTATCTGGCTACCCTGTGCTCTATTTCTACAAGGCCCTTAGCATTTCTGGGTGACATGGCCTATACTCAAAGGTATTAGAAAAGGGATCATTTATCCGATAGAGGCTCTCCTTCTTTGGACAGGGAGCTGATTTATGTTCTTAAATGATTAAGGCCACTGAGCGACTAGTAACCACAATCAAGGAACAAGAAAGACATTTTTGAGACATCAACAATCCCAAGTAATTCCAAAAAATATTGATAAGCATGTTAATTGCTATGATTCCCTGAACCCCACTGTAATTTTTGTGTGCATCAAAAAGTTTTCAGACTCAGGGCAGATACCTTTGTGACTCTTCCCGCCTTCTCTACTTTAAAATAAATTTTACCTCTATTTCTGCACTGCCCGTGTGTTTTGATGGAATTCTTTCATCAAGGACACAAAGATCCCAAGACGAAGGAAGTGAGGCGCCAACTCCTCACTGCATTGGGATAATATGAGTGGAGATGAAAGAAGCATTGACAAAGTAGACCCTTCATTCTTTAAATGCTTTCTTGCATTCTTGGTGCATTTTAAAAAATGATTATATTTTCAGTATATATGCACTGTGAGTAGGTTGATGAAATCAAGCTAACATAGGCATTATCTCACATATGTATCACTTATTTGTGATGAGAACACTTAAAATCTACTTTAACAATTTTTAAATATATAACACAATCATTAAGTATAGTCTCCATGTTATATAATAGATCTCTTAAACTCCTCCTGTTAACTCAAATTTTGCATACTTTGATCAGCATCACCTTACACTTCCCCTGCTCCACCCCCTGTTAGACAGAATTCTATTTGTTTAAATTCCTGTTTGTTTTAGATTCCATACATCAGTGAGACAGAATCCACCTAATTTGATCTTGTTTGCAACTGAATACTATTCAGTCTTTTAAAATGAGGAAATTTTGTCATTTGCTACAACCTGGACAGCATTCTTTTAATTGGCATTCATAAATTGCCTTTCACACTACAAAGTGGTGCTAATAGCAGTATGAGAGCAGAGTGGAGATC